>CAUYQG010139726.1:0-32766 GCA_963574415.1 Tarsius wallacei | reverse complement strand
CTACCATGCCTGGCTAATTTTTTATTTATTGTAGAGACAAGGTCTTGCCAAGTGGCCCGGGCTGGTCTCAGACCTGCAGACTCGGGCAATCCACTTGCTTCGGCCTCCCAAAGTGCTGGGATTATAGACTGAGCCACCGAGCCCAGCCAAACCAATGGATTTTAATGGAACAGAGAATTTTGTGTAACAATGAAAAGTTCATTGATAAGATTTCAAGTTACACATGACAAGGAACCTTTAGGAAACCACCATATATTGAATTTTGGTGTCGTGTCAAAGAATAGTATCCACAATTACCTAAAAAAGCTATTGGCAGATCCCCCCTTCCTTACTGTGCATCTGGGTGAGGCTGGACTGTCTTCATAAACTTCGACTTTATGACAGATCAACTGCAGAAGCAGATCTGGGAACCCTGTCATCTCTTATACCCACCATTAAAGAGATTCGCAAAATTGTAAGATGGTGCCTCTTGTTTTAAGACTTTTTTGTTTTGTTTTGGGAAAGATAGTTGTTGATCATTAAAATATGTTATTCATGTTAATGCCACAGATTTATTATTTCAATTTTAAAATGAAGAAATATTTATCCCGTTTTAATTCCTATTATAAATATTGATAGATTATAACCCACAGAAACAGAAGCTGTCTGGTGTCTCTCAATACTGTGTAAGAGTTAAGGGGGTCCTGAAAGCAGGAGGTCGAACCGCTGGCCTGGATGGGCTGGTAGGGGAGAGCTCTGCGGTAGCCATCTGGGCACCTTTACATCACTCTCTTCACTCTAGAATCATAGACAGGGGGCTGGGTTCTCCCAGTTCCTAGCAGCCCACACCCCAAAGTCTGTCTGTGTCTGGGACAGAAGCAGTAACTGGGCATCTTGACAGGCTGCCCCATCTTCTGTGTTTTGGTGAAATAAAGAAAGTTAAGCAGAGTTCTCAGCATTTTTCCAGTGAGATGCTGCTTTCTATTTTCAAAGGTCTGGTCATTGTCCATGTAGTTATGAAAGAAGATCTAATAAAGCTGCCATCTCTGGACGTTGGAGTCTCACTTGTGTCATGGCCTAAAGACTTGGGGCAAGTCCTTTTTCTCTCTCAGAGCTGCAGTGTCCTATACCCGAGGCAAAACTGGGTTCACAATAGACTTGGGGTGGTGCTGGCATTTAGCAAGTATGTTGGCAGCTTTTGTTTCCATAGGGAATTTCCTTGGGCTCAATGGTTCGAGGTGGCGGTTCACTTGACTACTCTGTAAATCACAGCTGACTGACTGCACATGCCTGTCAGAGAAAGCTGTTCGGCCCAACTGTTAGATATATTTGATTAAGTACGTATTTCCATAACAAATCCCATCCTCCTGCACATACATACACATACGAAGATTGCACAACAAAGCAAGCATAAGGTGATCTGGCATGTGATCAGTCATGTCTTTTAGATTACTGGCTAATTTCTGTTTGACTCTTCAGAAAACCAGTAAACTGCTGGAAATCTCACTAGTGAGAATGCACGGCCTTCAGGGAAGGCCCTTTGGGACCGGCTCTGCTCTTGTGAAGGTATGTGTGCCATGCTTTTAGATATAAGCACATGAATAAAGTCTAAATCATGCCAGATGGTGTTCAGAATTGTCCTTACATATTAAGTCATTCTCCATGTGCTAATTTTTACATGTAGTCTTGATCTTCTCGAGTGTTTTCTGGGAAGTTCTTTCTTTACTGAAAGCAGAGCATTGAAAAGAGAAGCATGGTGTTGTTTTCTGGGGTTTTGTTCTTTTGTTCCCATGCCATAGCAATTCCCCTGACCCGTGGCGCTGTGGCTCCTGGGAAGTTTCAGAGTTGATATTGCGTGGGATCAGGATTTCTGCATGGGGTCAGGGGATCCACAGGAACAAACACACTTCCTCAAAGGAGTTTGGGAGACGATGACATTGAAAGGGAGTTTTGAATCTTGCAAACCGTCTCGTGTCACAGCAGTCCATGCAACACGAAGGGGTCTCCGGTGTGTGCAGCCCTGGCTCTGGACTGTGTCCCGGAGAGTTCCTCCCTCTCTGCTTGATATCTGTCCGTCTGTCATCTCCCAGAGTAGACTCATGCCTCAGACTGCCCCAAAGGAGTGGTTTAAGGTGAATTTGCTCTCTCTCTCCCTCTCTGTCTCTCTCACTCTCTTTTTGACATCATGTCCTCAGACTAGTTTTTACTTATGACCAAGTGCCTGTGACTTTGAGGTGTGAAATTCATGAAGTGTAGAAACTGGAAAGAAAAAATGGGTAGGTGAAAGGGCGGGGCACACTGCTTTAGAAACCGTTTCCCTAACTCTGGGCATATGTGGAAAAAGGTGATTGGCATGTGACCAGTTGCACATCTTAGATCATCAGCTCATTTCTCTTTGACTCTTCCGAAAGCTGGTAAACACTCGGATGTCACCGAGCATGTTGTTTATGCTCATGTTCACACACATAGATATCCACAGGGGTACTGAGGCTTTGCTGCCCTTCAGATCCGTTCTGCTGGTACTTAATGTTCTGCTGTTGTGTTCTAGACTGTTCGGCTGCTGGTGTGCTTCCAAAGAATGGACGCGGTACTTGTGTTCAGCTGATGGTGCCTATAATTAACCAACAAACCTCCTCAAAGGCTTGAAATAAAACAAAATACTCTTTGTTTATTTTTGAGTCGGAGTCTCTTTTGCCGGGCTGGAGGACAGTGGCGCCATCATGGCTCACCGCCACCTCAACTTCTTGGGCTCAAGGAATCCTTCTGCCTCGACTTCTGAGTAGCTGGGACTACAGGTGCATACCACCACGCCTGGGCATTTTTCTTTTTTTTTTGTAGAGACAAGGTCTTACTATGTTGCCTAGGCTGGTCTCAAGCTCCTGGGCTCAAGCAATCCTGGGTAACAGAATGAGACCCCAACTGAAAAAAAAAAAAGAAAAAAAGCGAGAGTTTGTTCTGTTTTTAATCTTTATCGTGTATGTGGCTTAATCACATTCTTATACCGGGGCTCGTTCACGTGTCAACTTGATTGAGTGTTCTCTGTACTCTCTCCCGGGGTCTCTGCCTTGCTGGAGAGCATCGGAGACTGTCACAGACACTTAGAAACTCTGAGGTCATCCAAAAGTATCTGAAACACGTAATAAATCTGTTTATTAATAAATCAGGAAATATTTACTGAGCACTTAATATGTTTTAGGTAGTTGCAGTAACTACAGCAAACAGCATGATTTTGTTTGAAAATAATTTTTTTTTGCACGTGATTAGGTCTTAGTAAAAGAAAATTTTGCAATGTTGTTTTTGCTGTGTTTTTGTTATTACTGAAACAGGCAGTTGTTATTCTTCTCTTTCCAAAAACACAATATTAATAAAAAATTGTGACCCTCCCTTATGAAGTAATTGCCCCCCCCTCGTATGAAGTAATTCGGGTATCTCTTTGTTTATGTCTTGAAACCACATGTCTTCAGCCAGAGTCGTTTCCCTTCTCCCTCCCGCAGCTCAACTGCTCTGGGCAGAAGCAGTGATCTTTTTACTACTAATTTTCTGTGAAGTCAGGCCAGAAAGCTTTAAACATATTTTGACCAAGATGGCTTAGGAGTCTGGTTATGTCTCAATTTGCTCTGACTGACTCGATGGAATTGCATCTTGCATCGTCAAGAGGCGATGTGTGATGTGTGTTTTCTCACTTGAGCTCCTTCTGCGGGATGTTCTCAGGCTGCCGAGTGTATCTCCTACCCAGAGTGATGGAGGGACCCCCGACTTGGGAGCAGTTTTCCTGCTCAGCAACTGGTCTCCTACTCTGGTTTCTTTCAGGATGTGGTGGATTCCTGTCCTTTTCTTTCTTCTGAGGAAGTTTGCACCTGCTACCTCTTATGCTTTTTAAAAATTTTCCATTTGTAAAATTAATTTTATAAAAATTCTAAACAGTTTCACATTTCCAGAAGACTTGCAAGCACAGTACAACTGTCTTTTGTGTCCTGCAGTTTTGGTGAATAAGTTTTGCCAACATGGTGCTTCTTATTCTCAAGTATAACAGGACCCTCTCCAACGTAATCAGATCACATTAGGCCAGGTGCAGTGGCTCACACCTGTCATCCCAGCACTTTGGGAGGCGGAAGCAAGAGGATTGCCTGAGCCCAGGGGTTTGAGACCAACCTGGACAACTTGGTGAGACCTCGTCTCTACAATAAATTTTTAAAAATTAGCCAGGTGTGATGGCATACGCATGTGGTTCCAGCTACTTGGAAGGCTGAGGTGGAAGGACCGTCTGAGCCCAGCAGGTCAAGGCTGCGGTGGCTGTGAGGGTGCCACTGCACTCCAGCCTGGGCGACAGAGTGAGATTCCAACTCAAAAAAAAAGCGTCAGAACATGAATGCTGGTGTATCACTACCATCCAGTCCTCATGGGAGAGGTTTGTGAAAGCTAGTCAACTGGCGAAACAAGAAAGTTTGAGGACTGCATTATAGAAAAAAGGTCATGACAGTTCACAATGGGGAGACGGAGAAAGTATGTAGTCTCAGAAAAGCATGTGTGCTTCACATAAGCTGAATGGCAAATGAAGAGGCAGGGGAAGGTGCTTGTGGTCAGCAGCTGCTGTATGTGTGTCTGTCCAGGGACTCCAGAGTGCATCTGTGTTCACTTGGATGCTGACTGTGTGAGCACTTTTTATTTGTATTTATTTGTATTTTTTTATTTTTTGAGTTGGAGTCTCACTCTGTCGCCCAGACTGGAGTGCAGTGGCCGCTCCCGGCTACCGCAGCCTTGACCTGCTGGGCTCCGGTGATCCTTCCGCCTCAGCCTTCCAAGTAGCTGGAACTACAGGCGCACACTACCACGCCCGGCTAATTTTTTATTTATTGTAGAGATGAGGTCTTGCCAAGTTGCCCAGGTGGGTCTCAAATCCGCGGGCTCAGGCAATCCACTCACCTCAGCCTCCCAAAGGCGCGGGATTACAGGCTGAGCCACCGAGCCCGGATGTGAGCGCTTTTTAGTTTATATTATGTTATATTATTTTTAGAAAATAGGGTCTTGCTTTGTTGCCCAGGCAGGAGCACAGTGGCATGATCATAGCTCACTGCAGCCTCAAATTTGCTGGGCTCAAGTGGTCTTCTGCCTCAGCCTCCCAAGTAACTGAGACTACAGGTGCATGCCACACACCCAGCTATTTTGGTTTGTTTTGTCTTACTTTTTTGTGGAGATGATATCTTGCCATGTTGCTCAGCCTGGTCTCAAATTCCTGGCCTCAAGCAGTCCTCCTGCCTTGGCCTCCCAAAGTGCTGGGGTTACAGGCATGAGCCGCTGAGCCCTGCATTACTCTGAGAGTGCTTGATGACTGTCACTTGACTGCCAGATAGGGCCAGCTTTGACTTGGCAGTTGCTCTACCATTTCTGAGTCAGCTGTCTTGGTCTTGTTGATCTGCTTCTTGCAGTAACTTCTGGGAGTTTGGTTATTCAATCCCAGGGCAGGACTTCAGAGCATCGAGGTTTTTCCATGCATGTCGTTTGCAGTGCCACTGCACTCTGCGGGCATTCTCACCTGAGCAGGTGTCCAACCTCGTCTCTCTGTGGCTGAAGAGTGAGAAAACTTGCTCTCTGATCTTTCAGATCTTTCTGAGGAAATAATCCTAAATAAAGCTTTTAAAAATGCTTTTTCTCTGATTTATATTAGAAAGTGGCATTATGTTCTGAAATAGATATGCTAAAGAACAGTTTTCTTAGAAAAAGTACAAAAGTTTATCAAGGCTAGCTCTTTGAAAGAACGAAAATAGGAAATCTTAGTTGTAAAATGGCTTTTAATGCGCATGTTTTTGCAAATGCTAATTAGCTTTAAAGTTTTTTGAGTATTTGCAGAAGTTAAAGAAAAATTCACACATCTCATGACCTTATCAAAATGACTTGTTCTTTATTGCTTGCATGTGTAATTGTATAACGATTACAGTAATGTATAAAAAGTTATTACACATACAGATTCTGATTGTGGGGTGTGTTTTGAAGGCTCTTGCAGACCAGTTTGAAGATAAAACCACATCTGTGCTGGAACGTCTGAAGGTTTTCTACTGCTGTCAAGTCCCGCCTCACTGGGCCATTCAGGTACCTTTGCTTTTTGTCATTGGGTATGGAGAACACTTTGAGTCAGAAAGATAAATGCATTAGAAAAAAATAATTTCAATTTAGGTTTGAATTTTCATATATTTTGGTGAAAAGAATAAAAGTGTCTAGCTGGGGATGGCTATATACTTTAAATTGCTGTTTTGATTAAAGTGATAATAGACCCATAAACGTTTTTAAAAGAATTTAAAACTGTATTAAATAGAATTCTAGAAATTACATAATAGAACCATAAGCACTTTCATTTTCAAAATAAATTTTTTTTTTAAAGAGACAGGGTCCTGCTATGTTGTCTATGTGTACCGCAGCCTTGAACTCCTAGGCTCAAGCGATCCTTCTGTCTTAGCCTCTTGCTGGGACTACAGGCAAATACGCCACTGCACCCCACTTCAAAGTAATTCTTTTATATTTAAAAGTCCTTTAAGGACTTCCTGGAAAAGAATGAGCCTTTTCACCAAGATGTTTATACGAAGTAAAGTAAGCATTTGTCTAATGTACTTCATGTTGTAAGATACGTTTAACTACCTCCTCTCTCTGAGGGTGTGAGAATGCCGAAGGTCGCCCCGAAAGCCCCACGTTGGGGTGGGGGTTCTGGGCCCCTGTCCACAGGCTCCCCATTTTGTAGGTAGGGGGGTCCCTATTCTGTGAAAGTCTAGCACTGAAGATAACTTAGACAGCTGGTCCAGTTTCTTAATTTTACAGAGAAGAAATTAAGACCCAGGGCAGTTAACTTTCCAGTGTTGATTGCACAGCTGTCCATGGGCTCCATCCCTGGTTTCCCGACTTTTAGTCTAGACCAGCTCCTTTCCTTCTCTCTTCACTGGGCTGTCATTTTACCAGCCAATGGCATCCAGCAAACTTGGGAGCATGCATGCATTTTCTACACATTATCTTACTTTATTGCAAGGATTTTGGGAATTACCCCTGTTTTACAGGTAAAGAGGTTGCGACCCAGAGTGGTGCAGTAGAGTCAGATGGTGCCAGCCAGGGGATCTAGGTGACCTAGTTACTCTGGTCACTTTAATCGGCTTTTTTGCTCACTCTCTCATAGATTAAGCACCTAGGTAGTGACTTAGAACTGTACATGCCAACCCACCATTCAGTGGTTCAGACTTCTTAGAGTAGGTTGTGTTCTTTTTTTTTTTTTTGAGTTGGAGTCTCACTCTGTTGCCCAGACTGGAGTGCAGTGGCTGCTCCCGGCTCAGGCAATCCACTCACCTCAGCCTCCCAAAGCACGGGATTACAGACTTTGCCACCGAGCCCGGCTAGGTTGTGTTCTTAAACACAGGGTGACTAGGAGATGTATTACACACTGAGGTTCACTTTATGTATTGAAGGAGTCTCAGGAAGACATAGCAAATAAAAAGCTTTGCTATGTCGTCTCAAAAGAAGTAACTTCTTCATCACAAAGGTGTTAACAGCTAGGATTTTAGAGCATGCTTTGTACTGTGATGTGTGAAATTTGTTAAGTGCTTTGTATTATGTGGTTTGTGGTGGATAAACATTTCAGACTGAGCTAGGTGTTGCTTTTTATCTGTTTCTGAACAGAAACATTAGGAAACTTAAATACTGTTCAAATAGAATTTAGGCTGCATGTTTATTTTATCTGCCTGGAAATCTGTGTGTTTTAGGATCTTTGGGCAGTTAGATAAGGATCCTTTTTCATTAAGTTAAATCACTTGAATCATAGGGAGTAACCATGTCCTTATGTATTATTTTAAATATCAAGAGATAACAGCATAGTTGATTATAAAAGGAGAGTTAGTTTCTGCCACTAACTAGTTTCTGCCATATCTTCTTGGATGTCACCAACTTTCTTCATCTGTTAAATGAAAAAATTGAACCACTCACTGCGTGAGTGCTAAGATTTATTTCAGTTCCCACATGCTACGTTCAGTTTGTGAAAATGTCCAATTAAATGCTCTAAAACTGCCACATTCTCCTATTAAATAGATTACTGATGTCCTGGACCACTCTCCTTATTTATTTTGATAATATAGTCATAATTTTTAGGTGTTTTTCATTTTATTTTCAAATATTGTCATTCCTGGTTCTTTTATATCCATTACTTTTAAACTCCTAAATATGTATTGAATTTTCAAAGGGTAGTAAAAGTGTATTTAAAAGGAAACAACACAGCTCTTACTAATGGGAAATTAATGAACCTTGCCTACTTTTTTTAAACTTTCTAATTTTTTTTTTCCATTTCTGCAGATTGGACCACTTATAAACCACAATGCACTTATTTTGTAATACGTTTAACCTTCGCTGAGCTTACCAGTTTGCTCCTTTTTATCTGCCAGGAATTGGGAAATTAGGTAGCTAAGTTTGTTAGAATGTACTTAAATCTAAGTAGACTCGTGTGAAAAAGAGCCAGAGATGCCCTTGTGAATAAAGTTCTCAAGGGCTAATGTACAGATTTTATGTCATCTATATTGATTGCCAGAGATTTAAAATTGATTTATTGGATTTCAGCTTTATAAATCAGAGATTGTTGTATATAGAGTCTCGAGGTAAAAAAGAAATAATTTTTGCTTAAGTTCTGAGTTTGTATAAAAGGTTGATATATTGAGTATTTTGAACAGTTTGTATGTTGTTTTTTAATTCCTTATATTCTGTAAAGAAACTTGTTAAAGTAAAGGTAAGTATTGAATTGTTGCAAATTCCTAAATAGTAGAGAGTGAATGACAGAAATTGTGCATTTGTTACAATTGGGGATTGATTACAAAGGCAGATTGGGTATCCCTGAATGTGAAACAGGAATGTCTCTTTACAAATTTTAAAGAAGTGTTCATTACTTTCATTTGATTTTTCTAGCGCCAGCTTGCAAGTTTGCTCTTTGAGTTGGGATGTACCAGTTCAGCCCTCCAGATATTTGAGAAGCTGGAAATGTGGGAAGATGTTGTCATTTGCCATGAAAGGGCCGGGCAGCATGGGAAGGTATGTTCTAGTCACATCTGCTGTGTGGCAAGTGCCTTCCGTCCTGGGACATCTTCTCACTTGTTTTGTTTTCTAAGCCCCCTTTTGCCAGTATTCACTTACATTCCTTCTTTCACCTTTTTCCAGAAAACTTTTTAATGTCTTCTCTGATTTCCATTGTGGCAGATTATTCTGTGTATGCAGATGTATGTGTATATCGAAGAGAAAAGTGGACTGAAATTGACAGGATATTGGACATTTAGAAAGGATAACGCAAGTTTGAAGACACTGCATTTGGCAGTCTTTCTCTTCCTAACTCTTCCCCTGTAGGACAACTTGAAAGGGAAATACTGGGAATTATCTTATTACCACTGTTGCCTGATGACCAGAGGCTGTGGGTCTGGAGGGAGGTTACCTGGTGGGGAGGGCAGCTGGCTCGTTCTGTCTGCAGAAGAAAATCCAGAGGGTGTGACAGCCACTCTTGGGGCAGAAGAGTTGTCGGGTGTGTAATGCACATTTAATTCCACCCTTAAATTGGGTCAAGAGGAAAAATGTTGCAATATTTTCATCTGTTATTAATCTCATACTTGAACAGAATTTTAAGAATAATAAGGGACTTTGCATTGTGTGTTAGGGTAAAAATGAACACGTTGAAATCATATGTTAAATTTTGGATTAAAAATTTAAATGACTAAGTAGAGGTCACAGCAGAGTAAAACTCACCAACTGGATTGTTTTTGCCATCACCCTGAAAAAAAAAATAGTGGTCTGAGTGTATGTTTTTCTTAAATATCTTCCTAAGTATGTCTATTTTAGATTAATAGCGCAAGTTGCATTTCTGTCATGAATCAGTTCATGGTTGATGAGTGAAAATTCTTGAATTGTATTGGCTGAAGGAGAAACCAAACACAGGAGCAAAAGGTCAGGAATTATGACATTTTGATGCTGGCAAGGAGCTCTGTAATCTATTCTGGCTCCCTCCCTTTCCAAATAAGCAGAGGATGGCCTTATGATTTCCTCAGATCACAAAGCTGGTTATTGATTATTTATGTGAGAGGTGGGATGGCATGGTGGCTAAGAGCACAGCCTTCCCATGTTAAAAGCCTTTTTTCTTTCTCAGGATTTGTCTTACAATTGATGGCATCTCACATTTGACGAAATACAGAATTCTGTTTCTTCAGGGACTGGAATCTTTTTGTGCTGGCCATTGTCTGACATTAGAGTAGTGTTCAGATGTTGGTTTGGCAAAGGGACCAATGGGCAAATGATTATCTCGACTTCTGATCAGATGTGGTTTCTGCTGCATCAGTCTTTACTGCATCAGCCTTTTTTACATTGGTCAACAAATAAATAAACAATAGCTATACATAAACGTGGTAGTTTTTGAAATAGTAATTTTTGAAATAATAAAGCAAGTTGGTAAGTCACAAATACCCAAGGCGTAATTTAAAATATTAAATTAATTCTTTTTTGGAAGTGTGGAAGGCCAAGACTTTACCTAATTGCAGGAGAAAAAAATATAATGAATCATCCCCTTCAGAGGAGTGATTTGACTATGTCCCCTGAAATAGTTGTGATATTATTTTTTAAAATTTGCATATGACCTTGTAACAGTTGTCTATAATAATGATAAATGCCTGTGTTTCTAAATACTCTAGAGAGTGTGCATATATTTTGATTTTTAGGCATGTCTAGTCATTTACTTTGTCATAAGTTTTTTGTGAGTTTCAGCCTAACACCCCCGCAATCTTGATTTTAAGGGTTGCTTTTAGCATTTTGTTTATCCCGTGAAAGACTGCCCCTACCTGTTTTTCTTATGCTATATTTGCAGATTGGCTTAACTGGAGAAACTAAAAAGCTTTGCTGTAAGTTGGAGGCAAATGTTTTCTTTCTAAAGCAGCCGAGGTTCTTTTAATGTAGTTGTCATCACATTTTGATTTAACCAGAAGTCTGTGAAATTTTAATCCTTGCATTTAGTGCTTAATGGCTTAACTTATTTTTAAAAGGCAAATTTGGAGAAATGTTTCATTCTAATTATTATATTCTGGTGCTCATGTTTACACCCTGTTGTTGTCAGGTGTCAGGCTTTCCAATTTAGAAACTACCTGCGTATGTTCTTGTTATTTAATGACTGTTGGCAAAATAGCTAAGATTAATTTTCTTGACCTTGGGATCAGAACTGGTTCTCATCTGTTAGCATTTAATTTTTTAAAGTTATCTGGCCCACTTATAACAATGTCCCCTAGCTGACGGACATATTCCTCTTTTGTTGAGCAGACTTGGCCCCTAAATGAGCGTCAAAGACCCAGCTGCGTACGCTGCTTTCAGGGTGACTGGAGGAGGGTGGATGGAGGTGGGGCTGGCGGGTAGGGTCTGGGACCGCTCTTGTTTTCTCACTTCTGGGAAGCAAAGTTTTCCTGAGATTACGAAGCAGTTTTTTTAAATGATGCTGCATCACAGATCATTGTAACCATGGACTCTTGAAAAGTTTTAAGTTGCAAGTAAATGTTTTATTTCTAAAGCAGCTGAGTTTTTTTTTTTAAGTAGCGAGTTTAGGTTTTTTTGTTTTGGAGGCTTGTTTTCTAAGACTGAGTTTATACAGTTGAAGAGATTTCCCACAGGTTCTTTTCCCACTCTGTGGCCAGAGCGTCCTTCCTAAATACAGATGTGACTGTGTCACTCCCTCCTCCAGGAGCCTCCCTTTGTTTCCAGGGCTGAGTCCGAGGACTGTAGTGAATGACTTACAGACTGCTTATGCCCTGGCCCTGCTTCCAGTGTCCGCTGTGTGTTTTCCTCCTTGTTCTGTCTTCCTCACCTCTCCCCATACCCCCTCATCAGGGTTGTGCCTGAGGCTCCCGCAGGACTCGACTACTTGCATTTCCTTGACGTGCAGGGTTGTCTCACCCCAGGACCTCCCACGGGCTATGCGCTGTCTAGGACAACACCTGCCTCATCCAGTGAGCTCCTACCTGTTCCGCAGCTCCCTCTTGGGTGATTGCTGGTCACAGAGCCCTCCCTGAGCCCTCCCTCCTGGACCTGGTGGTACTGTCCCCGTTGTTCTTGTCACTTTGCTGATGAGTGTTCGTAGGTGGCAGATTTTGGAATCTGAGCTCGGACCTTTCTTTCCTGGAAGCCTACATGCTTTTTCCCACACCTGCCTACCATCACGGTGATTGGTAATCCCTCAAAAATTGGATCTGGGCCAGGCACAGTGGCTCAGGCCTATAATCTCAGCACTTTGGGAGGCCAAGGTGGGCAGATTGTTTGAGGCCGGGAGTTCAAGACCAGCCTGGATAACATAGTGAGACCTCATCTCTACGAAAAATTAAAGAATGAGCCAGGTGTGCTGGCATGCTCTTGTAGACCCAGTGACTCGAGAGGCTGGGGTAGAAGGATCACCTGAGCCCAGGAGGTCAAGGCTGCACTGTGCTGTGATCCATGCCACTGCACTCCAGCCTGCATGACAGAGTGAGACCCTGATTTAAACAAAACAAAAATTGAATATTGGGTTTATAGGTTAAAACCTGTTATGCTCTCCTGAATGAGAAAAACAGGCAGAATAACTGTATAACTTGGTAATGCAGATGGGAGATGGTCCACTCATGGGATAATGAGGCCTGTTTTTAATTACTCTGTTTTATCTTGGGCCTGGAGTATTTATGTTGGCAAGTACCCTTTGGAAAAGCAAGCCAAAGTGTGTGTCGTCACACCTAATGTGAGCGGCAGCTGCTGAGTCTTATGTCCTGGGGGAGGGGCTGCCGTTCATGGGATGGGCATTTAGGCTAGGAGCAGACTGCCATTCTGTGGGACTGTCCCTGGCGAGGAGGAGGGGCTTTGGTACTCCTCTACTCTGTCCCATCATCCTTACACATTGTGTCAGGACCATCACGTACCTTTCAGGGATCAGCCTCCCTAGCTTTGAGACCCAGCTTCTACCATAGTACAAACCAAAATCCACATGTGTTCTCTGCTTCAGTGGAGAGGACTGAAATTAGAATATGTCCAAAGTGGCGTGAGTTCTACGCATGTGCATACACACAAACACACACACACACATACACACACACACACACACACACACACACTAAAGAATCCTAAAGCTCTTGACAGGAGGACAAATCTGGCTCATAGTGTGTGATTTTCAATTCTTATCCTGCCTTTCTTCCACCCCTTTGGAATTAGCCTCTAGCTGTTAAGCCTAACTCTGCCTTGTCTGTCATCCCGAAAGACTCTCTTTACAGTTGACAGCATCCCTGAGTCGAGTTCATTTTCCTCTCGTCACTTTTTGCCACGAGGGCTGACTGCCGTTGCTGGCAGCCAATTTCCCTTCCCGATTGCTGACTAGATGCGAGGTCAGAGGATAGCCACTCTGACCACATATTCGAATTTAATTCCTTCCGCTAATTCACAAAATCAAGGCACAAATCACAGCCAAGGCCAGCAGTTTGTTTTAATAATTCCTTCTGGCTCAAGAGTGAATAATTTTCCTGAAATGTTTTATTTACCTTTTTGCTAGGACTGAACTTGGCTTTCACCCATTTCCTTTACTCCAAACCCAAGGCCTTGTCCCTGGCAGGGCATTTCTAGGCACCCTATAGTGCTTAGGAGAGGGGCTTCTCTCGCTCACATCTCAAACTTGGTATGAGGACTTGCAGAAAATCATATCATCCTAAATGCAAATGAACCCCAACGTGACCTGTTCCTCAGTCTGTTAACCCCTTTGCTTGTGTATATCTGGAGTTCTCCGTTACCTCTCAATGCTGGATCAAAGCATTGATCAAAAGGTACACCACCGGGGTGGGGAGCCTCTCAGATGCTCAAGTCTCCTCTCAGGCCTCCAGTTTTTCTCCTCAGTGTTTCAATCCTAAGAAGAGTTTATGAGTGTGGATAGGGCATGCTCTTTGGGGTTTGCATCTGACAAGATTCTTGCAAGCACTCCAGGTTCATGGCAGCCAGTTGTCCATTTAAATATATTTGTGTTTGTTTGAGAATATATTTTTATCCTATTTAATAGATATTTAGATGAATTTCTTGCACCCTGTAGGAGTGTGCAGCTGAATATTTCCATAGGGAATTAGCAACCAGAAATCCTAACACTTTTGCAGTCTATGAAGACTTTTGGCCACTCACCTTTTGATATTGCAGAAGTGATGTGACCTGGGTGGTGCATGGTGCCCTTTTGCTTTAGGTTCACTGGGCACATCTTTTTTAGTTCTTTATCTGGTAGTAAATTGTGTAAATTGAGTGGGTAAGTGGAGGAACACAGAGAAATGGAACATTTTAGAGAGAGTGAGGAAGACTGAGGAATGCAGTATGACTAGTTGAAAAAAGGAAGTCTGGATGTCTGTTGCCTACAGGCACTGCTCTTGGGAAGGGAGGTGTATGATCTCAAGGAGGAAGAATTAACTTGTTTAACACAAACATGTGGGGCAGGAGTTTGAGGAAAGAAGAGGTCAGTTTAGACCAAGTGGGGTCACTGCTTTAGTTATTCTCACCTTCCCTAGAAAGTGACCCCCGCGCTGTCCCTTCAGAGCCATCTTCCAGTAAATAAAATATCTGGAATTGATATTGTTTGGTAGCAACATGTTATTTACCACCCACTTCGTTCCTCTTATTACGAGAGTTGTGGTAGGTGGAAGTAGGTGGAGACATGAATCCTCGTTCTCACAGTTTTTCCAAATGGAAAGGCTATCCCTATTCCCATGGAATCTTTCATTCATGTACAGATACTCCTTGAGTTCAGTGGGGCTGTTTCCCAAAAAGACATCGTAAGTTGAAAATGTTGTAGGTTGAAAATGCATTTAATTACCTAACCTACCGAACATCGTATTTTAGCCAGACCTACCTTAAACGTGTTTAGAATACTTACATTTGCCTGTAGTTGTGCAAAATTATTTAACACAAAGTCTCTTTTATAATAAGGTGTTGGATATCTCTTGTAATGTATTGAATACTGTACTGAAAGTGAAAACCAGAGTGATCGTGTGGGTACTTGTGGTACAGTTTCTACTGAATGCATAGTGCTTTTGCACCATTGTAAATTAAAAAAAAAAAAAAGGTATGTTGAACTGTTGTAAGTTGAGAACTGTCTGTATTTTTGTCTTTGCAAAGACTGCAAAACACTAGGTCTTAGAACCTGGTGAATCTTCAAAATCTATAATACAGTGTAGTTAAAAGTAAAATTAATATTTATAAAGTGATTTGTTTTGATCAAGCAGATGCCTTGAGGGAATGATTTGATATTTTGAACTTTTGATCCTATGTATATTGTAGGGTACCTGTGGCACATAGTAGTCCTTTATAATATTTTATTTCTGTAGGGTTGGTAGTAATAGCTCCTCCTTCATTTCTTTTGTTTGTTTGTTTGTTTTTTGAGTTGGAGTCTCACTCTGTTGCCCAGGCTGAAGTGCAGTGGCATACTCACAGCTACTGTAGCCTTGACGTGCTAGACTCAGGTGATCCTTTCACCTCAGCCTTCCAATTAGCTGGGACTACAGGTGTGCACCACCATGCCCGGCTAGTTTTTCTTGATTTGTTGTAGTGATGAGGTCTTGCCAAGTTGCCCAGGCTGGTCTTGAACGGGTGGGCTCAGGCAGTCCTCTCACCTTGGCCTCCCAAAGTGCTGGGATTATGTGTGTGAGCCATCACGCCTGGCCTCCTCCTTTATTTCTGATTTTAGTAATTTGATTGTAAAGAACTGACTTTTGGGTTGCTGATTATCTCTATTGTTTTTCTATCCTCTGTTTCTTTTATTTATTCCCTAATTTTAATTTCCTTTCTTTGCTTGTTTTGGGTTTAGTTTACTGTTCTCTTTTCTAGTTATTTATGGTGGAAGGTTATTAATTTGATATCTTCTTTTTCAATATAGGCATTTATAGCCATAAATTTGCCTCTAAGCACACTTTTGCTGTATCCAATTAGTTTTATCATATTATAATTTTTTAAAATCTCAGTTTTTAATTTCACATCTCATTGATTTCAAGAAATGTATTGTTTAATTTCCACATAATTGTGATTCCCCCGTTTTCTTTTGTTATTGATTTCTGATTTTATCCCATTATGGTTGGAGAATGTACTTTGTTTTCAGTCCTTTCACATTCATTGAGATTTGCTTTATGGCTTAACGTATTGTATATCCTAGAGAATGTTGACATGCACTTAAGAAGAGTGTGTATTTTATTGTTGTTGGGTGGAGTGTTCTTTTGATGTCTGTTAGCTCTAGTGGGTTTATGGTATTATTCAGGCCTTCTATTTATATATTTTGGGTAGTTATTCTATCAATTTTTGAAAGTTAGGTATTGGAAGGATCCAAATATTATTATTGAATTGTCTGTTTTTCCCTCAGCTGTCAGTTTTTGCTTCATGTAATTTGGAGCTCTGTTCGGTGCCTATGTATTTATAATTGTTATGTCTTTTTTTAATGGAGTGAACATTTTACCTTAAAAATAAGCTTTTCTTTGTTCTAGTAACAATTTTTGTCTTAATGTACATTTTGTTAATAGTAGTATGCCCACTCCAGCTCTCTTTTGGTTACTGTTTGTATGATGTATCTTCTTCCTTTTTTTTTTTTTTTTATAAAGCTTTCAGCCTACTTGTGTTTGAATCTAAAGTGTATCTCTAATTGCATTTAGTTGGGTCATTTTTTAATGTTTTGTGTCAATCTTTGCCCTTGATTGGAGCATTTAATCCCTTTATATTTAATTACTGATATTGTGACTTTTGTTTTGCTGTTTGTTTTCTGTATGTCATTTTGTTTTTGTTTTTGTTCTTTTCCCATTACTGCCTTCTTTTTGGTTAAATGGATACTTTTTAGTGTACCATTTCAATTTCCTTGTCATTTCCTTTATTATTTTTTAAGTTATATTCTTAGCACTTATATCAGGGATTATTTAAGATAGCTGGTTGCAAGTTTTTGTTTAGCAAGTCTGATATCTGGGAATCCTTAGAAATAGTTCCTATTGGTTGCTTTTTTTCCATTTATAAGGGCCTTACCTTCTTGTTCTTTGCATGTATCATAATTTTCTGTTGAAAATTAGACATCTTATGTAATATAATGTGGCAACTCTGCAAATCAGATTGTTGTTTCCATTTGTTTTTTGTTTATTTAGTGATATTTCTTGATTAGTTTTGAAAAGCCTGTGTTTACAGGTCTAACCACCAAAGTCTCAGGTTGGTTGTTTTAATGGTCAGTCAGTGATAAGACAGAAAATTCCTTAAATGCATGAATCAACAAGCCTCCTGGTCTTTTCTGATAGCCTAAATGTGTGTGTTGGGACTCGCTTTCAGCGCTCAGCCAGGCAGTTGACAACTGCCTTAGTCTTCATATTCTGCTTGTGCAGAGCTCAGGTCAGCCTGAGGGGGAAGCTCAGGGCCTTCTTGGGTCTTTTCTGAGCATGGCCATGGGCCTGCACAGGTGTGGCCTTCTAGATTCCCAGGAATAAGTGGGCACTTCTCAAAGCCCCTGTGTATGACAAGGGGGACCAAAAAAACCCAGAAGTTATTTATAAAAACTTACCTATTCTTACACATTTAAGCTTGTCACCTGCAAAGTACTCTCCGTTTGATGCAATACACCTATCAAGATGCTTTCTCCACTGCTCAGAACAGTTTTTGAACCCATCAATTTGGATGCCTTTTAGTGCTTCTGCTGTTTTTTGTTGCTCCTCTTCCACATCGACCTTTTGAGGACTATTTTCATCCAGTGAAACAAAACAAAGTTGCTTGGGGTGAGATCAGGTGAATGGGGTGGGGTGGGGGGGGGCAGGTATGGCGGGGGGGTGGTCATGCAGTTTTTGGTCAAAAACTGCTGAACACTCAGCAGTGGGCAGGTGTACTTGTAAATCACTCATCATGAAATGGGCAAATGTGTTGAAAGAATCTCCCCCAAAAATTTGCTGAAGCTGAATGCAACCTCTCATAACAACACTAGCGTGTTCCTAGATGGTTTCCTAGAACACTCACCTAGTGGGAGAAACCTGGGCTAGAACGGGCCTGCCCTCTAAAAGATCATTCAGGTTTTTTGGGTGCTATCTCGTATATTTCATTTTCCATTTTCCCTTTTAAGCTTTTTGGTTGCCCTGTTGTTTGCCCCTGCTGTTACTTACCACCTCAGGCAGCTGCAAAATTAATTAGTTGTCTCTAATTGTTTTTGCCAAAGGCTTTTAACAGTACAAACTCAGAGTCAGGTCAAATAAAGACAGCCTTGCAAGTGGGCTCTTCCAGAGACCCACCAGACTGGGCACATACCGACTTTTCTGGGACTGCAGCTTTCAAGGTGTTCCAAAGCCATTTTGCTCCCCACAGTGGCTGTCAGGCTGCTCGTTTTCACCATGATTGCAGCTGTTGGTTTTCAAGGCTGCTACCGAAATGGCGAAGAGGGATAGGAATGGTGCAGGTTAAAACGCCACAGAGCTTGCTGTTCTTACCAAGGTTTAGCTGTGTCTCTTGGATAAATGCTCCCTGCAAGTCCTTGGTAAAGTTTCAGAGTTCTGGAAAAGTTGTGACCAGTTTTCTGGTGGAGGGAAATTTTTAGATGTCTTTACACCATTCTTTTTGCTGATGGCCACCTATGGAATAGCATTGATTCTGGAATCAAATTCTGACTTTTCAACTTCATGTCTTTTGGTTTGTGACTGACCAGTTGGCCAAGAAATCTAAGCTCTTATTTTCTTGTCTCAAAAATGAGCATAGTAGTATCTACCATGTGGAATTCTTGTAGAGGCCACATGAGATAATGCATTTCACAAGGAGCTGGATGAAAACTAACCTATAAGTCACTGCCAAATGGAAAGATACTCAAGGAGTTTAGAAGGAAATCATGGGAAGAAGGTTGTAACCCTCAGGCTTGCTTCATTTGTGGCAACAGAGCCACGATGAGTATTTTGGGGAACGAGAGCTTCACCAAGGGAGGTGGGTCTTAACTGTGGAAAGAGCTGGGGACATGAAGGTGTAGAGAGGGGGCATAGGACCAGGAAGTGGTCATTTGCCAGTCTGCTTGAAACACTGGCACCAGTGCGCAAGTCAGAACTTGAGGGAAGTTCCAGAAGCCAAGTACTCAAGTACTTCCAGCCATTAGAGTGGGACTGGGAAGGGGCAGTTTGGGAGAGGTGTATGGGAAACGGTGTGTCTGTAGAGCTCCCAGCCCTGTACATCCACAGCAAGTCTGGGGCAGCTGTTGATCAACAGGGCCAGCCCTTGGAAAGACCAGCTGGACACACAAAACGAGGACAGGCTGGGGGCCTCAGCACCTCTGCATCTTGCTTGACAGCACATTTGACCGTGACAGCCTTCCTAGGGGCTACTGCTTCATGTCTGCCTCTCAGATTCCTACAAGTTCCCTTTGGGCCATCTCTAACATGAAGTCATAAGGGAAATAAATTTTAGGAAACAAAGTTTCCAGTTTAAATAAGTTACCACCACGTAATCTGGTACATATGACTATGCAACAGGCTTAGCCCTTTAACTTGGGAATTTACTTATTTGGAAAGTAGTAGCCAGGTACAGAGTGCCCTGTAGGTTGTATTACATTGTTAAAGAAGAGTTCTGGTATGGAGAAACTTTTAAAAAGTTACTTCAAAGGGATTTAGATATTGAAGCAATTTTAGAGCATATAAGATTAAACATTTAATTTACAAGCTTTGCTTTATTTACTAGATGAGTTCTGTAGAGGTAATGTATCAAATGATTGATTGTAAATCTTAAGTAAAATAAGGAAAATGTTCCTAATAACAAGTTGCAGTATTAAGCATATGATCATTCAATTGGTTTTCAGTTGATATTGGCATACAGTTTTTTAACTTAGTTTCTTAGCAGAATGTTGTCAAGGTCATGGGATGGTGAGACAATCAAGGTTTTTGCAGACTAATTTTATAAAGTCCATGTAATTCTAAGGCAAGATAGGACACGTGTGCCTCTGTGCTGGTGAGAGGCTGCTGCATCTGGTGCTGTCTGGTTGTTAGGTAGAAGAAAGCACACTGCTGTCTCAGTGTCCTGCTTCCCACATGGTGATTTGCTCCAGGAAGGAGATCATGTCTGCAACAGTAGCCATAATTAGGGCCATCAATATAGTAAGTTTATAATATTATAATCCATGGCATTTTCCAGGACAGTTTCCATTTGCGTTCTGCTCAGTTTAAGTGGGTAGGGTGAACCACCCTTATACACACACATACATACTTCCCAGTATCTTTCAAGTTTTTGTTAGTAGCATAGATCTCTGGTTTATACACACTACACAGACATGCAGTATTGCTTTGTGCTTGTTCTTTCAGGGGAGGGTGGGCTTCAGGGTTTCTCTTGGCCCTGAACCCTGCATTGGCCCTGCCCTGGCAGCTCTGCTAGCTGTTCAATGTATCTAATTCACTGTGTATCAGGAACTCCGAAAGTCACCTTTGGGTAGTTTCAGAGACTTACTACTAGGCCTACCGTGGGACGGGTCGATTTCCGTAAACCCACTCACTTATGGTGATGCCCTGGGACCCTGAG
Source organism: Tarsius wallacei (assembly GCA_963574415.1). Lineage (NCBI taxonomy): Eukaryota > Metazoa > Chordata > Mammalia > Primates > Tarsiidae > Tarsius > Tarsius wallacei. Next base: position 12,279 of record CAUYQG010139726.1, on the reverse strand, counting down.
GATTGGCATTAACTAAGTGCTAACCTTAGAAAGTTGAGGCGTTTCTTTTTCCCCAAGATATCTTTGTCTGGCAAATGGTCATGTTTACTTTTTTGGAGAAGACTAGGGAAGAAGAGTGGTGGTAAATACTAGTTATGTCATTACTGGGTCTTTCCTCAGTGCTATTGGCTTCTTCCTTATTTTTATCTAAGAGGCTCTGAGTCTGTGAAAGTCCTGTCAAAGACAGGCATTTGGTGGGAGACAGTGTCTTGGTGCAGAGACTCGGGTCAGCCATCTGATCCCCAAACCTAAATTTTTAAAAAATATTATGCAGATCAGGTTTGAACTTTGTCAGCTGCCTGCCCAGTTAATTTGGAACTGGAGTTTCATGATCAATCACTTGCCACCTAAGATCCCTGTTAGTCCAGCCAGTCTAGCGACCACTCTGCCATGCCTCTTGCAAATAACTGTGCCCGCCTTCCCTCCAGGGCCAGTGCTGTCAACACATCTCTGCCACCCTGGGTCCTGACCCTCCCCACTGAAGGCAGGAGGCTTGTTTCAGCAAAAGGCCCTCCAAGCGTTCCCAGCTTGCACAGAATAGATATCTGCGGCTTCCCTATACACGATGTGTTCTCTAAGCCAAGGTGAAAGGCATATCCCCTGGGCCTTCTTGGGGGACACAGGGGCGGTGAGCAAGTTGCAAATGATAAATGAACAACAGCCTTTTTGTTCCAAGTAGTTGGATGCCTGCCTCTACATTACGCCGAGGAATTTCTGGCACCTCACTTTGTTTAGTTTTGGCCACATTTGAATCCAGGTTTTAGTCAAGCAGTTGAGCAAATAATTTAGAAGCATCCCCAGCTGCTTGAGTTAGCATGGTGAATAAAACGTGTTTCTATTCGGCCTGACTTAAATTATGGCTCTTTCCCTCTGGGCTGGCACCTTCAGATCTCTCTGCCATGTGGTCTCAAGGCTTCCCTCTGAAACGTAACACAGTCTTGCTGTTCTCTCTGTGTGTAAGTCTAGTCATGTGTTTGGAGGCAACGAGGAATGGGAGGATGCAGTCCTTGTGTCTCATGGTCTCGTCAGCAGGGTAGTGGGTGTGGGAGAGCATTTCTCTGCTGATGTAGGAGACTCAGTAGGTTTGGGGGCTTCTGCCACTTGAATCATTCCACATGGCCCCTTTAAACTCTCAGATCTAGCTCTTTCATAGTCAGTGCCCTCTCCTGCTTCTGGCCAGGATGAAGTGACTGTGCTTGCTCTGAACATCTGTGACTGGTACTGTTGCTGTGTAATAAACCTGCTCAACTCTGTGACTTAAAACAACAGCAGTGGTTGACTCTCTTGTGGTTCCGGTTTCAGTGGAGGAGCTCAGGAGGACTTGGCTGCGCAGTGGCTTGGGCCCTCCCATGCAGGTGCAGTTGGTGGTGGCTGGAGCTGGGATAGCAGGGACTGGCTGGGCGACTCTCCTCGTCTAGTCTTAGGGCCTCTCTGTGTGCTCTCCTTACATGCATTGCCTCGGGCATCTTTGCAACTTGGTGACCTCAGGGCAGCAGACCCACTTCCACAGCAGCTCCGGCTCCGAGCGAGTATTGCAAGAGGACCGAGCTGTGTGGCCTTTTATGGCCCAACTTCGAAAGTCCCATAGTGTCACTTTGACCACAGTTCCAAGCCCACCCAGAGCAGTCCCCAAAGAATAAACTGACGTATAGCTACAAGCCAGTGGAGGACATAGGAGGACCACGGTGTCCTTGAGTAAGCCAGCCAGATACCTCCACCTCCTCCCAGGACTGGCGAAGCGTGTCCACCAGCGGTGTCCATCTGCACCTGCACACCTCTGCTCACACGTCACTTTATTGCATCCACAGATCCTGCGTCTTTCATGTGAGAAGGTTCACAGCCTGTCGGCACCATTTTCCCAGCAGCATCTGCTCACTGCCTGTCTCTGTATCCATTTTTTAGCAATGAAGAATTTTAAAATTAAGGTATACACGTTTTTTTTAGACTTAATGCTGTTGCACCCTTGATAGACGATAGTATAGTGTGAAATAACTTTTATGTGCACTGGGAAACCAGACAATTTGTGCGACCCACTTTGTGGCAATACTCACTTTTTTGCACTGGTCATCAAACTCGCAGTATCTCTCTCTGAGACATGCCTGGGTTTATTTCCTGCGGTTCTTGTCTCATTCAGCCTGTGTCCTAGGTGCGTGAAATAAACGAGAAGTCTCAAACATTGAAGAAACGGTTTTGGGATGTGTGAGATAAAAGGTCTCGTATGTGCTAAAAAACAGCCATTGGTCACAATTAAGCAATTTCATTATTTCTGTCATTTCTAGGCAGAAGAAATCCTCAGGCAAGAGCTGAAGAAAAAAGAAACACCAAGCTTGTACTGCTTGCTGGGCGATGTCCTCGGGGACCACACTTGCTACGACAAGGCCTGGGAGCTGTCCCGGCACCGCAGCGCGCGGGCACAGCGCTGCAAAGCCCTGCTGCACCTCCGGAACAAGGAGCTTCGGGAGTGTGTGCAGTGCTTCGAGCGCTCGGTGCAGATCAACCCCATGCAGGTGAGCAGCTCATGGGCCCGCTCAGCGTGGCTCCTCAGGGCGGATCTTACCGAGTGAGTGCCCACTTTCTATCCTGGTGGCTGGGGAGCTCAGAACTCAGTCTCCAGGAGAGACTGCCTGCTTGTCACTGAGAGCGGGCAGCTAGGCTTTCTCTCTCACCTTCTGCTGCCTGAACCTTTCTGTTTCATTTGTTATTTATTTTATCCATCCTTACCTCCGATACAGTTGTTAGAATTAGATGCCATTTTGAGCAGTTGTGTTAGGAAGGAAATGAATGAGAGAATCGCAGATGACACAGGACCCTACGGGTTCTTGCTGGGATCAGTCATGAAAGAAAGACGTTCACATAGGTAGGATGGCAGATAGAAGAGGACTATGGATCATTTTAAGGACAAAATTGTGCATAGCTACATACACACAAATTTAAATATTTAAAAAATTTTTTAATGTTTGAAAAAAATGATACAAAAAGGGTCTGGGTCTTTAAGTAACATGATCAATCCACAGGAGAGGACCTAGTTTTGAGGGGAAAGAGGGTAGCATTGTTTTGCACTTGATGGTATTCATTTACCCAGATGATTTTATTTTCAGAAATGGTCATGTTTTTCTACAGACTTTGATAACTGCCCTCCCAATTCTCCAGTCAAAGGCACTTATAACTGTCCGTTGTGGCACCTGAGAGACATGTGCCCTGACTGAGTAAAATATTAGTTAAAATACTAATTTAAGATTAGTGACTTAACCTCACTGGGCATTTTGCCAGTAATTGAATCTGGATGGTTTGACTCCAAAAGCCTCCACTTATTTATTTATTTATTTACTTACTGTTATTTACTTATTTTTTATTTTAATTTTAATTTTTTTGAGTCAGAGTTTCACGCCATCCCACGGCCACTGCAGCCTCGACGTGTTGAGCTGAGATGAACCTTCTGCCTCAGCCCTCCAAGTAGCTGGAACTGCAAGTATGCACCACCACAGCCGGCTAATTTTTTGATTGATTGTAGAGTCAATGTCTCGCCAAGGTACCCAGGTTGTTCTCAAACCCCTGGACTCAGGCAGTCCTCTCGTCTCAGCCTCCCAGAGTGCTGGGATTACAGGCGTGAGCCTCTACAGCTGGCCTACATTCTTTTTTAAAAAATTGTTTAACTGTAGTAAGAAACATATAATATAAAATTTACCACCTTAGCCATTTCTAAATATACGGTGCAGTAGTGTTAAATATATGTTCATTTTGGACAACCAATCCCTAGAACTTTTTCATCTTATAAAACGGGAGCTCTAGCTGGGCTCGGTGGCTCAGCCTGTAATCCCGCACCTTTGGGAGGCTGAGGTGAGTGGATTGCCTGAGTCCGCGGGTTCAAGACCCACCTGGGCAGGTGAAACCTCATCTCTACAATAAATCAAAAAAATTAGCCGGGCGTGGTAGCGCACACCTGTAGTTCCTGCTACTCGGAAGTCTGAGGTGGAAGGATCGCTGGAGTCCAGCAGGTTGAGGCTGCGGTGGCCGGAAGCGGCCACTGCACTCCAGTCTGGGCGACAGAGTAAGATGCCAACTCAAAAAAAAACAAAAAACCCCACAAAAACGGGGGCTCTATACCCATTGAACAGTCTCCACTTCCCCTTCCCCCAGCACCTGGCAGCCCAGGTGCTTTCTGCCTGTGGATTTGACAGCTCTGGATACCTCATACAAGTGGAGTCATACGGTATTCGTGCTTTTGTGCCTGGCTTGTTTCATAGAGCGGGACGTCCTCAAAGTACATCCATGCTGTAGTGGGTGGTCAGAACCGCCTTCCTTTTTAAGGATGAATACTCTTGCACTGCATGTGTGTCTGAATACTGCTCCACTGCATGTTTGTACTACATTTGCTCCCATCTGCCTCTTCTTAGAACATCCTGATCAGTCTTTTTACTCTCGGGTCTGATGTGACAGCAGCAAGTCTCTTGGCGGTTTCGCAGTTCCCTGGTCTAACTCCTGTCGCTTCTCCGTCACCCTCCACAGCCCCCACTGCCTCGTGTTCTCTGACTATACCAGGCACCTTCCAACCTCAGGGTCCTCTTCTTGCTCTTCCTCTGTCTGGAATGTTCTTCGGATACCTGCATACCTTGCTCCTTTCCTCATTCAAGCGTTTGCTAAAAATTGTTGCTTTCTCAGAGGGGCCTTCCACGGTCATTCCGTGTAAAGCCACACCCACCTTGTGCTCCTAATTTTCCCTCCCTTCTCTGTTTTTCCCATAGCACTTAGCACATTCTAATGTTATGCATGGCTTACTTTCAAAAAATCCTGTTTCTCTTCCACTGGAATGTGAGTCGCTGAAGGCAGGCGTTTCCTTCTGTGTGGTTTGGTCCTGTGTGCTTCATGCCTGTAACAGTGCCTTGTGCACGTTAGGTATTCAGTGAGAGTTTGCTGAATGGGTGAATAAATAGTATCTGTAACCATTTATTTGTCAAATATATACTGATTTTCTGCTGGGCACATAGCACTGAGCCAAAGAATAAAATAGCGGCAGGTCACCAGGTGGTCCAGTTTGCACCCTTGGGTACGACCTAGTGAAATAAACGGGCAGAACTAGCCAACAGTACAACACATTAAAGAAACACCAGGGGTTTATCGGTAAAGCACTAGTTACGTGGAAGTCAGAGGGAATGTTTCTACCTTTGGTGGACAAGGGGAGAGGATATTGGATTTGGCTTTGAAAGACAGGTAGTACTTGGGAGGCAAGGAAGGGCAGTGAGGAGGGTGCGCCAGGCAGGCAAACAGGTGCCAGGGCCCTGGAAACAGAAAGAGGAGGGGTATGTGTGTTGGGTAGCCGAGGGTTGGGGCCGGCTGGTGGCTTAGAGTGAGGAAAACAAGGAAGTTATAAGGGAGCTGGGCGGGAGCTAGGCTATGAAGGCTCTCAGATGTGAGGTGCAACCGCTGGGCCTCTTACTTGACAGATGGGGAGCCATCGAAGGCTTAGTTTGTTTGGGGCCTTGTTGCACTGCAGGAGTGTGGCGTGTCAAGAGGTAACCCAGGAGTATTGTGTTGGGAGCACTGGGTGTGGGATACTACAGACGTGGGCAGAGTTAGGAGCTGCAGGGACAGTCTAGTTGTCACCTTGGCAGTTGGCAGTGTGGAGGGGCTGTAGGAAGGAGGAGACGAAGGGAGGGAGGTCACAAGGGAGGATTGACAGGGCTTGAGGCGCTCATTATATAGTCTAGATGTCATTACTCAGATAGACAAAGAAAGGACACCCTCTCGGAGCCGAGTCACTGCACATGCAGATGCCACGTGAGCATATCTTGCAGCTTGTCACGTGGATTCAGTTCCAGCAGGCTGTGAGCCACACGGAGACATGCAGGCCTTTGACACTGCAGTTGCACAGAACCACTGCGAGATGCGAGCTTGAACCCCAGCCTCACTGGAGCTTGTGAACCAAGTTTGAACCAAGCTCCTGTGTGCTGTGTCGTCTCCTCTCATTCTCACAGTAGAAGGAAAACAGAAACACGCAAGTTAAAAGTCTATCCTCCCTTTTCAAACATATCCAAAGATTAGGTTCAATAACAAAGTATAGGCAAACTGAGTGTGGTGTTTGAATGGCTTTGGCGCGTCTTAATGACTTTCTGAAGTCAAATTGGGATAAGCATAGTTGTTGAAAGAATTGGAGGAGAAAAGGCTGTGTCTTCTCATCTTTAAGTTTAAGCTTGTCATAGAGTGACAGCTTGAGTAAAAAGGGCTCCTATGAAGTGAGAGCTCAAACAGAAAAAGAGAGCGCTCCTGTGGAAAGCAGGGGTGTTGGACCTTTGCCAGGGACGGGCTGCGTGACTGAGCACGCTGTTGTGTGGTGATCTGTTAGAGACCGCAAGACATACGCTATGGATACCTGTGCTTTGAGACTGCCAGCTGTCATTCACTTATCCCACGTGGCTCATGCTCACAGGCAACTTCTGGAATGACTAAAAGTCAGCCTTAGACTTTGGAGCTTGTAGGGTGTTGGAAGCTGAAGAAAGTGGGAGGCAAGATTTCATAGACAGAGGCCCAGAGTTCAAATAGGGTTCTCATTCCTGTGTCTGGGTGGTTATTATTCCTGTTGCCCCCTACTTTTAAGCAAAAAAGTAAAAACCAAGAAACTGCTTAGAGATCAGACTAGTATGAGTAGCACTGAAAAAGGAGAATGTTATTTCCTGTCCATTTTTTCTCCCCACTCGATACACACGTATTTTTCCCTGACTTTTGTCAGTCCCCCCTGTCTTTTTAAATTTTATTTTCCTTAACCCTCCCCTTAATCCATTGGTTACTCACCTTTGTGAGATTATATGATATTGCTGGCAGTGTATACACAGGCATACTTCAGAGATGTTGTGGGTTTGGTGCCAGACCACCGCCATAAAGCAAATATTGTAATAAAGTGAGTCACACAAACTTTTTGGTTTCTCAGTGGGTATAAAAGTTAGGTTTATGCTATAGTCTATTAAGTGTGCAATAGCATTATGTCTAAAGAAGCTATGTGCATACCTTAATTTAAAAATACTTTCTTGCTGAAAAATGCTGACAGTCATTGGCGCCTTCAGCAAGTCGTCACCTTTTCGCTGGTGGAGGGTCTTGCTTCAGTGTTGACAGCTGCTGACTGATCCGGGTGGTGGTCGCTGAAGGCTGAGGTGGCTGTGGAAATTTCTTAAAATAAGACAACAATGAAGTTTGCCACATCAATGGATTCTTCCTGTCACAAAAGGTTTCTCTGTTGCATGAGATGCTGCTTGCTAGCCTTTTAGTCACAGCAGAACGTCTTTCAAAATTGCAGTCCATCTTCTTAGACCCTGCTGCTGCTTTATCAGTCAAGTTTATGGAATTTTCTAAATCTTTGTTGTCTTTGCAACAGTGTTCACAACATCTTCACCAGGACCAAATTCCATCACACCACTTTCTTTGTGCATCCATAAGAAGCAAAATCCCAGGCAGCCCCCTCAGGTCCCCTCCCGCTGTGGGAGCTTTTCTGTCCTCTCAATAAATCCTGCTTTCTCAAAAAAAAGAAGCAGCAGCAGCAAAATTCCTCCTCCATTCAAGTTTGATCATAAGATTGCAGCAATTCAGGCTCCACTTCTGACTCTAGTTCTCTTGCTGTTTTTACCACATCTGCAGTGACTTCCTCCACTGAAGTTTTGGGCCCCTCAAAGTCATTCCTTAGGGTTGGAATCAACTCCTTCCCAACTCCTGTTAGTGTTGCCAAGTTGACTTCCTTCCATAAATCCCAGATATTTTTAATGGTGAATCCTTTCCAGAGGTTTTCGGCTTTCTTTGCTCAAATCCATCAACGGAATCACTATTTATGGCTGCCATAGCTTATGAAATATATTTCTCGGATAAGATTTGAAATTGAAGGGGTGTGTGTGTTGAGGGAGCAGAGGGTTGAGGCAGGCAGATCCATGGCTGCAGAATGGATGTTGCGTTCATGGGCGTAAAAACAACACTCATCTCCTTGCACATCTCCATCAGAGCTCTTGGGTGACCAGGTGCCTTGTCAATGAGCAGTAATCTTTTGAAAGGAATCATTTTTATTGAGCAGTAGGTCTCAACAGCAGGCTTAAAATATTCATCAAACCATGCAGCAGACACATATGCTGTCATCCAGGCTTTGTTTTTCCATTTCTATAGCACAGGCAGAGTAGATTTAGTGTCCGTCTTCAGGGCCCTGGGATTTTTGGAATGGTGAATGAGAATTGCCTTCAACTTAAAGTCACCAGCTGCATTAACCCCTAATAGGATAGTCAGCCTGTCCTTGGAAATTTGAAGCCAGCCATTGACTTCTCTTTATCTAGAAAGTACTGGATGGCATCTTCTTCCGAGAGAAGGTGGTTTCATCCCCATGGACATCTGTTGTGAGTGTAGCTGCTTCCATCAGGGATCTCAGCTCAACCTGGAGAGCTTGCTGCAGCTTCTCCATCAGCACCTGTTGCCTCCCCTGCACTTGGACATGTTGGGGACGGCATCTTCCCTTCAACCTCGAGAACCAGCCTTTGCTGACTCCAAACCTTCTGTAGCTCCCTCACCTCTCTCAGTCTTCCTAGGGCTGGAGAGTGTCAGGGGCTTGCTCTGGATTAGGCTTTGGCTTAAGGGAATATGGTGGCTGGTTTGATCTTCTATCCAGAACACTCAGACTTTCTCTACATCCGCAGTAAGGGTGTTTTGCTTTCTTACCATTTGTGTGTTCTCTGTTTTAGCACTTCTAATTTCCTTCAATAACTTTTCCTTTACAGTCACAGCTTGGCTAAGTGTTTGGTGCAAGAGGCCTACCTTTCGGCCTGTCTTAGCTTTCCAGGTGCCTTTCTCACTAAATTTAGTCATTTGTAGGTTTCTTTCTTTTTAAAATTGGCGCGTTGTAATTATACACAGTTGTGGGGTACAGTTTGATGTTTCAATACTTCTGTGTGGTACAGTGGTTAAGTCAGAGTATTCAGCATGACCATCACCTCATGCTACTATCATTTCTCTGTGCGGAAGACATTCAGAAGCCTCTCTTCTAGCTAGCTTGAGATACACAATACCTGCTTACTTCTAGCTTTTGATGTAAAGTGAGAGCCGTGTGCCTCTGCTTTTCACTGAAACACTTAGAGGCCTTTGTAGGGTTGATTGGCCTAACTCAGCTTGTGTCTCAGGGGACAGGGCAGCTGCAGGGGAGCAGCCAGTGAGTGGAGTAGTCAGAGCTCATAGGACGTTGATCAGCTCAGTTTGCCATCTTACGTGGGTGCAGTTTGTGGTACCCCACGACAGCAGCGATAGTGACATCAAAAAGAACGGATCACAGGTCACCATAACAGGTGGAATAATAATGAGAAAGGTTTTGAAATGCTGTGAGAATTGCCAAAATGTGGGAGATATGAGATCAGCACGTGTGGTTAGCAGCATGGCTGCCCTGTTTCACCATGTCCCCACCCACCCCACAGCATTTTAAAGCAAGTCCCATACATCACATCATTTCACTTTAAAAAGTTCAGTGATACTTCTCCACAAAAAGGACTTAAAAAGCCATAATACCATTGCCTTAAAACATCAGTAATAATTTGTAGGAAGCTTTTGATTGAGCTTCTTATTTTAATTGAATAAATTTATATTCTATACCGGATAGAATGTAATTGAGAAGCCCTGTAATTTAGCAGAATCTAAATTTGGTGAAGCATTACAGATGATTATAACTAGAGATAACTTGTTTGATGAATTTTGTCTTCTTAAAAATATCTATTGAAGAAAGATACCCTAACGGGAAGCCAGAAGACAATACCTAAGAAAATATTTATAAGTTCCAATATTAATAAAACTAGAATTAAGAATATGTTCTATTTAGTAGAAGTTGCTCTGAGCTGACCAGGTACCTCTGGACATTTAGAAATAATATTTTATCTATTATTATTATTATTATTATTATTATTGCCTACAGAAGAGGGTCAATAAAAGCTTTCAACCATTTAAAATGCATAAACAATGAATTTGACAATTAACAATAAAGAACAACTTTGAAGTAGACAAGAGGCAGTCTTATGAAAAAATTGAAAATACTAAGGTCACGTTGAAAAAATATATTCATTAGAAAAATATCAATGACATAGTGTTAGAATCAGACTTGACTAAGAAGCTGATTAAAGTGTATGGATATCTACTAAAAAAATTAAATTTTGTAATTATGGAAATGTGCACATATAAGTCTGTGCTCTTTCGTTATTTTTAAATGTTCAGATAATCAGTATTAAGCATTTTTACCTTTTGGATGGAATAATCTTATTTTTATGCATTTAACATTTTTATTGGTCAGTAAGTAAGTCTTTTTACCACATAATTCAATTTTTTTTTTTTTTTTTAGTGTTCTGGTTCACTTTCAGCAGTGTTGCCATTATGTGGTTGCCTAGCCAAGTGTTATCAAGTACTTGTGTACCAGATGCGGATGTGGTCATGAATGAGGCCGTGTCACCCTATCAGCAGGGAGCAGCACACTTCCTCTGGGAAATGATAATGGATAGAACTGGTTTTCACAGGGCCTTAAATGCTCTGCTTCGGGGTTATCTAATCCTGTGGATGTGGGAGTCTGTTGTGGTTTTGAGTATAAGAGTGATAGGACAAAAGTGGTGTTATAGGAAGTTTAAATAAGAAATGAGTGTCATGGTGGAGTGGTCAGTGGCTTCAGCAGCATATGTGGAAGCGGTAGAACAGATTGTAGCCTCATTACAAAGGAAACATCCCAGGACTTACTCCTTAGGCTGGCAGTATGGAGGGAAACCATGACATCAGAGAGGATACCGACTTTCCCAATTGTCTGGTTAAACAGAACAACATCTCTAGTGAGGGGCGTTCGGGGAATTCAGGAGGAAGGGAAGAGACATTTTGCAGGCAAGGCCATGTGACCTTGGATGTTGATTAAGAAGGGATGGTGCTGCCTTTGAGCAGAGATGGCTGGTTCTTTGTTGGAGGTGAAAGCCTGAGAGATGCCTAGTTGTGAGGTTGGAACTGAGCATGCAGATGGGGCCCTTCGGGGGAAGTGAGTTGAAGGTGTGAAAGTGAGTTTTTCACAGAAAACGGTTGGTAGAGAATACCAGGCAATGGCCTGAACCTTGAACACCTCTGGCCGTCGGAGGAAGATGGAAGCGATGGCCACAGTGTAGCAGGAGTCATCAGAGGGTGGCCGGAGGGAAGGAAGGGATCCAAGCAAGGGGCTCGTGGACACCAAGGGAGCACATGTGTCGTGAGGGGTCATGTGTAGTGTCAAGTCCACAGAGGGCTAGAAGCGGTCATCGGACTTGGAGCCCACTCATGGTGTTTACTCAGATTCAGGAGATGAGAGTGCGTGGCAGGTGGAAGCGATCCAGCATTCATAGGCTGTTCACGTCTGGAGCACGTCAGAGATGAGAGTCGGGTGTGGAGTTGGGACTCAGAAGAGCAGAGGGCAGGTCAGACATCTCAGGACACTGGAGATCTTCCCGTGGCTGAAGGCAGAAATGAAAGAAACCAGTGGATAAAGAAAGGAATGCATCCACTGGAGGGAGAAATGGTACAAAGAGAGAGGAGAAAGCAGAAGGGAAGAGCATTCTAGGGGAAGTGGAATGAGGAGAGAGGAAGGTCTTCACTTTGGAAATAAGGAATAATATTTCCAGTGAGACCAGAAGATGAGAGAATGTTAGCATTCTAGTAGCAACTTCTGTTTATTAAGCAATGTATATTCTTTTTTTTTTGAGTTGGAGTCTCACTCTGTTGCCCAGACTGGAGTGCAGTGGCCGATCCCGGCCACCACAGCCTCGACCTGCTGGGCTCCGGCGATCCTTCCGCCTCAGCCTTCCAAGTAACTGGAACTACAGGTGCGCGCTACCACGCCTGGCTAATTTTTTGATTTATTGTAGAGATGAGGTCTCACCAAGTTGCCCAGGCGGGTCTTGAACCTGCGGGCTCAGGCAATCCACTCACCTCGGCCTCCCAAAGCACGGGATTACAGGCTGAGCCACTGAGCCTGGCCAGCAATGTATATTCTAAACTCTTATGTAAGTGTGAACTCTTTGTCAACTGTTTTGAGGTACTGAGCCGGATCTAAGAGTCTATGTGTCAGGATGTGGACCCTTTTGCTCTCCTGTGGTTTCTGAGTCGAACAGAGAGAGGAGGCGTGGACAACGTTCTGTGTTACTGAGGGGTAGAGTCATAGGCAGCACACACCGAGTGCCACGTGATGCTTTTGGGTGACCTTATGAGTGAGGACACAAATGGTCAGAAAGGCCGGATGGA
>CAUYQG010139722.1:0-34751 GCA_963574415.1 Tarsius wallacei | reverse complement strand
AGGGCAAAAATAATAAAAAATAAAAATAAGATTAAGAAGAAAGAACTGTCATGTATTGAGTACTCTATACACTAGACATTATGGTAAGTGCTAATTCTGTATTATTTCATTTTATGCTTAAAACAATACGGTGATGTGAATTTTACCATATTCATTCTATACAGGTGGACATTGAGACTTCTGTTGTAAAGGCACTTGGCAAGTTCACATGGGTAGAACATAGCAGAGCCTGACAAAGACTTAAACCCAAGTCCATCATCCCTGAATCTCTTCTCTCAACGACTGGGTCATCTCCTGTGTGAGTGAAAAGCTATTAGACATTTAGGGACACTATATGGAGACATTAGGTTTCTTCTCTTAATTTAAGGCTCTTTAAAGGACTGTGGATCAGAGCAGCCTTCTCTGGGAAGTTCTGCTTGAGCCCCTGTAAAATGTGTAAAATGCCTCCAAAACATTGCTAACATCAGAAATGATGCAGCATAGATGTCGAATCATCAGCTGTCTGTACAGTTCATTTTGAGGGGCCTACAATTCCTCTCAGAAGGGAAAAAAGCCACCAGTCTCTCACTTGGGTTAAAAATCTGTGAATTTCTCTTCTGAAATGAATGAGTGTTAATTGGGAGGGCAGCACATTAAATCATTATTAGTCATTAATATCTTAGCACAAATTAGTTGATCAGGTTACTGAGAGGTATGAAGGGTCCCGAGGGAGAGATATGATCTCGATGGAGGTGGTGGGGAGTTGCCAAGGATGACAGTCTCTGGGCTGCTGTCGGAGCTGAGTGAGATGCCAGCGGCCTGGAAGACGGGAGTATGGGTGGGTCAGGGAGGAAGGGACGGGGCCAGGGTTAATCCGTTTAGTTCCAGATAGGATTGTTTCTAGAGATGACTGTCCCTCCCCACTCTTTCTCCACCCACGCACCCGTACACGCAGGTCCCTGTTGTCCCTCCGGAGCTTGCGGAGAGTTTCCTTACAGGCAAGGGTTTTGGAACGGTACCAGGGCGGGAAGCTTGCCTGGTCTCCGTGACCGGGGGGCTTGCAACACAACTTTTGGCCTCTAGGGGTCTCCAGTACCACAAGGCTTCACGAAGATGCTGACCTTGTTCTGTTCGCCTTCCGGGAGCGTATCCCAAAGGTCGAGGATTGCGGAAGGGGCGCATGCAGGGACGCCTCCGAGGACCCTACCCCCGCCGAACACGTCTCCTTTACCTGCCCTGCACCCCAGACCGCGTATTTATGCTACATGGTTGAGCACGGAGCGAGGGGAAGGTAGATATGGGCTGCCCCGCAGGTCTTACCCAGCACTTAGGCATTTCTGCACCCCAAGGGGATTCCAAGGACTTCCCCAGCAGCCCCATTCTTGGGCTACCCGACTACAGCTGAGCTGAGCAGGAATCTTCGGGGTCTCTGTCCAGAAGCCCCGAGCTCAGGATGAGACACAAAGCCCGAAAGTGAGGGACAGAGTAGGCCCGAAGCACCTGCTTTCCCTGCCACCTAGGCTGAGCCTGAGAAGAAGCACGAGAGAGGACCACATCCCCTTTGATCTGGGAAACTAGAGTGCCCCAAGGAAACAGGAGAAAACCTCACAACTGAAGGGTACTGGACAAAAATAGGAAACTTAGAGAGAGGTAATATTACTGCCAATCCACTGCTGAAGGGGCTGCAGGAGTTGGTGGCAAAATTCTGGCTCTCTAATTCATCCTATGACATAGATTTGAATCCCAACGCCGCTGCTACTAGCTGTTAGGTCGTGGATAATTGACTTAATCTCTCTGTACCTATTTAGACTCATTTTTAAAATGGGAATAATAGTATCTACGTCAGAGGGAGTTGTTAGAGTTTAGTGAGGTCTTACAGCTGCAGGTGTTCATTCATAGACACCGAACTTCATGCATTTTCAGTTGTTGAGAACAACAGTAATGCGTTCTGATCTCACTGAACTTCATGAATGTGTCTGGGTTGGTGAAAGTCTTACATTTTAAAATTAATTTTAGTATGTCACCTGTGATTTTAAGTGAATCGCAAGTGTTGCTGTTTAAAGGACTTCTGTAGGGTGGTGGTTTTCAGTGTGTTTTGAACTTGCTTACTGTGCCTAACCAAGGCACACATGCTGTGATTTCCTCTCCTTGGTGCTGGAGGTACTGGACATTGGCCTGGTGGTCTTGGGGACACAAATATTCCCAGACCTCTCCCCCACTTGTTCTAGTGGGTTAAGACATAGTTCACAAGTGTCCAGTTTGCTGCTTTCTAAAAGAGTAGGGAGCATGGACACACACACACACACACACACACACACACAGCCTTGCTTTTGCTGGACCACTTTATTTCACTTCTCTCCTGTGAACAACGTGTCACTCAGAACTTCAGTGAAGTGACAGGCAGAGGCATAGCAAAGGGGCTAGAACAACCCAGAGGCATGAGCAAAAGGGGAAAAGAAAATTATTTTTTAACAAGATGAGAAGTGAATCAGACTGAAGGGAGAAATGGGAATTTGATCAGGGAGGGGCCTGGAGAGGGGGATGATTCTGAGATGCTGACAATGTTCTGTTTCTTGACCTGGGTGGCAGCGTGCTCTACAATTTCATATCTATACCTACACACACACACTACATATATACTCATACATCCATGTGTATCTTCTCTATAAATATTTCTCATAACAAAAGGTTAAAGAAATGATTTGGAGAGCAGATGAAACTTGGGTGGGACAAGTTATTTATATTTAATACACATTGAAGCCTATTTTATGTTAAATATTGTACTAGGTTTATTCCTACTTATATTATTGCATTTAATTTTTATTACAACCTTAAAAGTAAGTATTATTCCTGTTTTGCAAACTGAAACTGATGAAGACAAGGACAGAGGGGCGAAGGAGCTGACTCCGGGCCCTTGTCGCTATGCCATGCCCTCTGCCTTCCACCTTGGGAAGCTCTGAGGATCCGTGAGGTGGGGAGAAAAGGCCCCTGACTTCTGGATCAGACAAACCTGGGCCTTAATCTGGTCTTGGTCACTTGCCAACTGTGTGACCTTAGCTATGTGTGACCTCTATGAGCTTCAGTGTTTCCACCTAGTAAAATGGAGATAATACCTTATCTTGCACAAAAATTGTGAAGATTAAAGACAGTGATTGAAAAATATCAACAGTGTTGAATATCCTTGAACTTGGAGGAAAAGGTTTCCCTGAGTGATACAAGGATGTATTTGCAGTGGTTTTAACCTCCTGAAAAAAGCAGAGGACTAATCAATAAACCCTTACCTAGAACCCCAATATATAAAGCAGATAAAAGGGGAACTCTCTGGTTGGAGCAGGCCTGGATGCCTGACATTCCACCACCTGTCACTTCTCTTTCCTCTCCCACTTACTAGCTGTTTGGCCTTGGATGAGTTGTTTAACCTCTCTGGGCCTCCAATTCATCATCTATAAAATGGAACCAATGAACCTACTTACTTTATAGGATCAAATGAGTTAACGTGTGTAAAGTCTTCAGAACAGTGCCTGACATTCAAGTACTATGAAAGTGTTAGCTATTATGAGCTGTGCCCATAGTAACCATTATTATCATGATTGTCGGCATATTTTCTCTCTAGAATGGAAGCAGCTTGAGGGCAGGGTTTTTAATCTGCGTTGCTCTTTGCCGAATCCTCAGCACCTAAGAATACAACCCAGCACTACACACTCATAATAATATACTCGATATACACAATCAATATTTTCAGAGAAATATGTCTTAGAAGCCCAATCCCATGCCTGCTGCTCAGTACAGGAGGTAGCCATGTAAACAAATCATAACAGAGCAGTAAGTACAGTGCAAAAACAGAGCTTGAGCAGGATGTGTAGGAGTAGAGAGGGGGAGGCATTTGATTCTGTCCCAGAGTCTCAGAGAAGCCTTCACAGAGGGATACTATTTACAGAGTCTGGGAGCTCAGGAACCCTTCAGGAAGCAGATAATAGCACAGAGGAAGGTTCTGCAGAGCAGCCCAGCGCACCTAAGGCTCCAGTGCTGAGGGTGTTGCCTGGTGTTTCCTGTAGCTGCCATGAGAAGGGGGAATGGGCAGGAAGGCACAGAGAGGCTCTTGGGCCCCCCCCCAAAGGAGCTGCTGTTTGTCATGCTAAGAAGCTTGGATTCCTCAAAGAATTAACTGGGCATGGTAGTGCATGCCTATAGTCCCTTGGGAGGGTGAGGCAGGAAGATTGCCTGAGCCCAGGAGGTTGAGACCGTGGTGAGCCATGATCATGCCACTGTACTCCAGTCTAGGCAACAGAGTGAGACCCTGACTCAAAAATAAATACATACATACATAAAAATAGAAACTTGGATTTCTTCTGTTCATGGGGGAGTCCCTGGAGGATTATAGTAAGAGGAAAGCATAGTCAAACGTACCATCTTGAAAGACCATGTTGGCTTTAGGGAAGAAACTGGACTGGCTAGCCTTCCAGAGAGGAGATGGGGAGACCAAGTTCTGGGAAGGGTGCTAGCGAGGAAGATGAGAGCCTGACATCAGGAGGGGTTAGGAGGAGTGGTGGCTTTGAGAAGTTCTTAGGAGGGCTACCCTGCCAGACCTGGAGGATGGATTGGATGTGGGGGGAAGTGAGGGAAAGGGAAGATAAGGACAATCCACATATCCCCATTAGGCCTCTGGAGGACAGATCGTACCATTAACCAAAGCAGGAAATTTGGGGAAAGGCATGGTGTGGGATCTGAACTGGTGAAATGAGTTCCGCTGTGGACACCTTCATCTTGGAGATCTAAAAGTGAAGACCTTTAGTAGGAAAAGATGTTAACATTTGGCCATTGCCTTACTAGACTCTGATGTGGCCATGCACTCCTGGGACTATGGCTGCCACCATGTTTCCTGGCTTTGGCCTTCTCCCCTACCTTGGAGAGGTGAATCTCCACTCTCTCTCTCTTTAATTTACTTTCTAAATAAACTATATTTTCTAATCTAAAAAAAGATGTTAATATTTGTTGAGCATCTATAACGTGTCTGAAACTATGATTGGCACCCTATGTACTATTTTACCTTATTTAACATTTGGAACAACCCTTTGAGAGATGGGACATTATGCTTTTCATTTTTGTAGATGATGACACTGAGGATAAGGAGGCAGTGATCCCTCTTTTACATGGTTAGTATTTAAGAACAGTAAGTAGATCAGTTTGATTAAGCAAATCAAAACTGAATGAAGTACATCTAAAAAGAAGGATTAGATAGTATGGTACAAAAGATAATTTGGGGCAGATCATGAGGAGACTTGAATGAAGATAATAACCACCTCACAAGGGTTTTGTAAGAATCAAGTGAGATAAAGCTTGTGAAAACATTTTGTGAACTCTAGAAGGCCAAGCAAATGTGCTGGAGTTCAAGCTGTGGCCAAGTCTTAATGCAACAAATAATGATAACATAATAAGAGCCGGGCTCGGTGGCTCAGCCTGTAATCCTGTGCCTTGGGAGGCTGAGGTGAGTGGATTGCCTGAGCCCGCGGGTTCGAGAACCACCTGGGCAACTTGGCGAGACCTCATCTCTACAATAAATCAAAAAAATTAGCCAGGTGTGGTAGCGCGGGCCTGTAGTTCCAGCTACTTGGAAGGCTGAGGCGGAAGGATCGCTGGAGCCCAGCTGGTCGAGGCTGCGGTGGCCGGGAGCGGCCACTCACTCCAGTCTGGACGACAGTGAGACTCCAACTCAAAAAAAATAAAAATTAAATTAAAAATAATGTAATAAGAATGGATAAGTTATAAAATTCAAATCTTTTCATTTTTCTTCTTGATGGGTTCACAGAATAATCTTTAATCAACAGCCTTGACTTTTCTTTCTCCCTACCACACGATCAACATGTCTAGGTTAAAAAAAGAAAGCTCTCCCAAGGAAGTCTCTCAATGTGGTGAAGATGACAAGAACGCAGGGGATTTTTGAAAATACAACACACCCAGCTGATCTCAACTGTTGTGTCCTCACACTTTTGAGTGAGACACTAAAGATCAGTTACTTGGTTATTTCTACTGTCAGGCAAAAACTCGAAAATATCAGGATAAAATTACCAAGCCTCCCACCTGTTCATTCTTCGCATGTGAGCTGAGAGCTGTGATGCTTCCCAAAGGCTTTGGGTGGGCTGAATCACTGTTAATGAGGTTCCTCCTCAAATAAATATAGGGCAATGTAAGCTATTTGTGCCTTTCTTGACTTTAAATCTTAGAACTGCATGCCCAGAGGCTCACTTTGGGCTGCTCCTGACCCCTCCTTCCATGTTCTCTCTCTTGTGATGTCTCTGGCCCCTCTGGTCTCATGCCTCTCCCCTTTCACCGCCATTAACCTGTCACTACTCTGTAGGGCATGGGCCAGCACTGTCCAAAAGAAAGATAATACCAGCCACATATATAATTTTAACTTTTCTAATAGCCACTTTAAAAAGTTAAAAAAAGAGATGGATGAAACTGGTCTTAATATAGTTTATCTAACCCAATATATTTAGAATATTATGATTTTAACACATAAGGAATATAAAAAATTATTGATGAGAGATTTTACATTCCTTTTGTTAAAACTAAATCTTCTGTGTGTTTTACATTTGCAGCACGTATTTCAAGTGCTCAAGAGCCACATGTTGCTAGTGGCTGCCATATTGGCAGTGTGGGTTATGGCTAAGTCCTGTGAAGTATCAGATTGCGTGCCTCCCTTGCCCAGTCCAGCACCCAAGATATGTCTACATTTCACATGAGCCTCAGGAAAAGGAATGATGGGGCTGGCTGTTGCTGATCCTATGCTGTCATGATGATACTCACCTTTACTTCACTCTGCAAGGCAGAACAACAATTTAAAGAGGAACCAACCTACATCCTAACTAGCCAGACAAGGCCAGTCCATTGCAGCTCCCAGTCTGAAGCACAGCTGAGCTGCCCATCTCTTCACCTCAAAATAGAAGAGACTTGCATGCAGAACCACTAACTACATGACCATGGGCCCGGATTGCTGCCTCAGGCCCCAAACATGACAGTAGATGCTTCTGAATAGTAAAAAGAAAAGGGTTCATACTTGCAATCCAGCTGCAAGGTCATTTAACACAGGAAACAAGTGTAGCAGCAAGGTCTAGGAAAGGATTTTCAAGAGAAAGTAAATGTCCTTTGAGACCTATTTTCAGAATAATCTTTTGGGGATAAGCAAGCAAAGATTGGGATTTTCCTTTTGACCTGAGAGCAATTATGGTGTGACTTTAGGCCAGTCATTTCACACTCATGCCCAATAGGACCTTCCTCCATGTTGGAATGGGGACACCCAAGCAACCAAGGACTTACATCATGTCAAGACCAATGAATAGGGAGTTGTGTTCCCATGTGACTCTAACATGTAAAGTACAATGAGTAGAGGACTACGCTTTGCCTTGACTTTTCCTCTGCGAGAGATACCACTGCTGGAGCAAATATGTGTGGCTGGCTGGTCCCAGCTGTCTCCTGGTAGACCCTTCCTTGGTGCTGCCCAGGCTGGCAGGAAGCCTCTCCCGTCTCCTGCTCAGCTGAGCAAGCACAGGGCCCTGTGATACAGCTGCGGGCAACACTGCACCGCCCCTCCCGCCCCTGCTTTTCCATGGTCTCCTCCTTTGTGACTGCTACAGCATATGTTTTATTAAAAGGGAAAGAGAAGGGGAGACAAGAGGTTATGTACATGGGCATGCTCAAGAATCTTAAGATTGAAAATTTCCTGCTCAATGCTAAATGCCTAAGGGCTTTGGCATTTTGCCGACTCTAAGTAAACCCCAGGAGGAACATTTGGGTGGGGAAATAGGAAATGGAGAAAAATCAAGACTCTCTCTTAGGAAATTCTGATTCTAAAATATGAGAAGATTCTCATGTTCTCTTGAGATTTGCATTCATTCCCCCAACATCCTCATTCATATTTTTGGATGTGATGTTGATAAGCTCTTTGACCTTGAGTGATATTTTCCCCATAGTATATAGATTAGACTTGAGGGTATGTGGAAAGCCAGGTAATTTTCAACGTCTAATGAGATGCCTAACATTTCAGAGCCCTCTGCCTAGGTCCTAGGGCAACTTCCTCTAGGAATATATGTTTAAGATGATTAAACTAGGTTTATGGTATTTCCAGCATGCAATGAGAGAGGTGGCCCGGAGGAAGGGGGTAAACCTCAAGGAATCATGCAAACCTTGAAATTTCCAGCTTTCTGGCTGAGCTACAGTTAACATTTCTATCAGCTTGAACCCCTTTTCCCACTCTTTGTATCCAAACAAATCCCTCCCCAGCCTTCATGGCTCAACACAAATTCTCCCTCCTGTGAATACTGATAGCTCCTCTTATCTGTGCAAATCAATTGCAGATTAATTAGGTCAGCTTTGTGACTTCTCTTGTATTGAACTGCTGTTTAGAACTTACATTGTCATTTCTCTTTTCCCAGATATAAGCCTAGTTTCCTAACTAGACTGTAAGATCATTGAGGGCAAAGAAAAAGCCTTATAGGACCTTTATCCTTCACAGTCCTCCGTTTAGTGCCAGAGGAAAGGCCCTATATTACTGCAACCTTCCCATCCATGTACATTACAGAAACAACTAAATCAGGTAATAATTAGTAAGAATAAGTCATTCCTTGGAAGAAGCCTGTGGAGTCTGGGGTTGGTTCAGGAGCAGTGAGACCCAGATCTCATTCCACAGATTCCCTTAAATACTGTGTGACTCCATGCAAATCAGTTCCTCTCCCTCAGGTTCTCTGCCCTCCCTTTTCCAAGAAAGCTAAAATCATTCTAGCTCTACTTCTTGGGGTAATCAAAGATAAATGAGACAATAAGTCATGTGAGGATTAATTAGATGAGCTCTGGAAAGTGCTCCCAGCTCTTTGGAAAAGGATTCCATTATAAAATGTATACAAGGTCTTATTATTTAAGGGAAAGAGTTGAATCACCAAAAATACACTGCGCATTGGGGGAAAACAAAACACTAACCGGGAAACCTCAGCACTAAGCATCTCAGTCAGCAGAAAGTGCCCACGCAGATGTCTCAAGTCCCTCTAGATTACCTCTTGTTTGTGAGCTGGGGAGGGATTTTGGAGCAGCATCTCAGAGGAGGGTATCTTTCTTATGCGATGTTCCCTGGTGGCCAGCCTATGTCTTGGGAAAGGGGATCAGGAGGAGTTGATGACGCAGGGATGTTCTTTGCCCTTAGGCCTTGCTCAGTAAACAACCTGCCAGGCAGCCAGAAAGGAGCACCCAGAAGATGACTTTGAGAAGAGAAGATGCTCCCCATCTTTGAAACCAGCCCAATGCCAGCAGAGCAGGAACCTTCCTTCTTCCCCAGTCCTTTCCTCCTCACCTCCTTTTGTGTACCCACACTGCAGCACACACATCATTCCATCCTGGGAGACAAAGCCAGCTCCGTTTTTGGTGAGGAGGGGGAGACAAGAGCCAAGGATGCCTCCGTCTTTTCTGTGGCTGCAGCCCAGCTGTGGAACCCTTGGAAACCAGCTGCCCATCAGCAGAAAAGACTGACATTTGCTTTCTTCCCCTCAAACAGTTCACAGTATACACACTCTGCCCCTTTTCAAATTACAGCCCACCTCAAAGAAGCAAGACATGCCCCTTTCCCCAGAGTAGGCAACAGCTATGGTATCAGACAGGATCATTGTGGCAGCAGTGCTTGGTCATGCCCTCAGTGCTGCAAAGCAACTTATTCTGGGTGAGGGGGGACTCCACAAGGCTGTGCCTTAAACAAATAACACACACACAACTGTGTGAACTCAGGAGGGAAGGCACACAAACTCCAGCATCACTTTGCTGCTGCCTGATGTCATCAGACTGCCCCCCAGGGGATTTGGTAAAACACTTTAGTTGCCTGGTTAATGCTAACATTTCATGTATTTGAGAGAGCACGGTCAGAGAGAGAGTCACTTCGACATGCACATGTCTGGTGAAATGTAGAGGCAGGAACACTCAACTTACAATACGTCTTTTATCCTTCTGATTTGTTTGTGCAGACATGTCACTGTCCCTGCTGGATAAGGCCCAGATTGCCCAGCTATAAGCCTGGCATTTTATAATTGTTATTCTGTTAACAAAACATTTGTTTCTGCTCATGGCACCCTGCTCTCAGGGTGAGGAAGAGCACACACATGGTTCTTTACAGAGGGGTCTGTTCCATCCCGTTACAGTGCATTAGCTTGAATATTAGTTAATATTTGGCTTAGGTCTATATACCCTGGATAAATATGTACCATGCAGAGGGACTGCTGGGCAAGGAGAAAACTCCTCTGGGCTAGAACAGCAGCTCACAAGTTCATGCTCTCACTAGGTAGGCATGCTCTGGGCATCTGTGGCCTGGCCAGAGTGCTGGACACGCTTGGTCCTTCTGTGTGGGCAGCCTGCTTCCTGCGTACAGCTGTGAGCACACACGCGTGAACACACACACACACACACACCACACACCACACACCACATACACCCCACAGGCAGCATTTGACTGTGTACCCAGATGATCACAGAAACAGGAAGAGAGATCGGCTAGATGACACCAGCACACCCCTCCTCTCAGCACAGCAATGATCTTCCCTAGCATCTCCAGTGCTCTGCCAGGCTGAACTCAATCAGTAGGCTTCTGCCACCACCCTGGGGAGACAATTTGCAACCCACAGGCTTCACTCTTTGGAATTTTATTTTCCTGGCTGCCTGTGCATGGGAAACATGCCACAGAGCTCTAAGAACATGTGAATATAGATGCCTCTTGCATCACGACCTCGGCTCTTCCAGAGTCTTTCCCAAACCTAGTGAACCTCCCAGCATCGGCTGGGCAGGTGGAAGTCCTCATCATCTTCTGCAATTATGCAGCCCTATTGAATTTTCTGAAGCTAATGGGAGTTGCACTAACTTTAAGGACTTAAACCAGGCAAAAGCAATATAGGTCAGGCAGAGTGCCCAAGCCCTGTGATACCATGCAACACCAGGATGCAATACTAGAGCGATCTCAAGCTAAACCCCAAAGTCCACAGCTGGGCAAGAGAGGCGGGCGGCATCCTTCCCTCCGCCTGTAAGTGCCAGGCGGCGGGGCAGGAGGGATGAATGAGAGCAAAGCTATCCCCTCACCGACAGAAACACCAAAAGGACAATGAGAAGGGGCGACGGAAATTTTCCCGAAACCCTGCACTGTTACCTTGAATCCGTGCAGGAGCCCTCCGGCTGTATCAGCTGCTTCCCAAACCTTCAACGACTGGGAGGAGACTCCTAAAAGATTCCGGGTTTTTGTACAACATCTCCAGTGGCAGCTTTCCAAAGTTTTTACTTCATGATTTCTTGTGGCTCTTTCTCATTTGGGGAAACGCGAATGCCCCCCCCCCACCCCCACCTCAGCGGGCGAGAGGGAGAGGATGTCTCTTTTCAAAATCTCCTGCTCCCCGCCTTGCTGGTGCCGCCGCCGCCGCCGTTAGACCGCTGGCCCGCCGCCTCCCCGCCGAGCAGCAGGGCTCCGGGTCACCCGGAGCATCTCCGAAGTGGGGATTCGGCGCCGGGTCGGGGCGCGCGGGGGGTGGGAGAGGTCAGGAAAGTGCAGAACGCCGCCTGGGGAGTCCCCAGTGCCTCCGCCAAGGAAAGACCCGAGACCCTGCCTTCTTTGCAACTCTGGAGAGACTCACCCGCCCTCTCTGTCCCCCGAGATCACTGCCTTGCACATGGGCAGAGGCAGTTCCTCCGGCTTCCCCGCTGCCCAAGCTGCCGGCAGCCCAGCCCCTGCCCTCGGAGCGCGCGGCAGGTGCACATTCCCCGGGCAAGTCCTAACGGGGTACTCCGGGCTCGGCGCGGGCGCGGCTCGCCGGGTAGGCGGGTCGCATCCCAGAGCTGCAGCCCCGCGCGTCCCCGCTGCCACTCCGAGCTCGTACCTAAGCAGTGTCACCTGCAGACTCAGACACCAGATGAGTGTCTTAAGATAACAATGCTGCCCTGCCTGCCTCTCTCTTTCTTTCTTATGCACGTAGGTTGGCAGCCAATAGGACGCGGCGCCACACTCCCCTCGGGTGCCCATTGGCTGGGCCGTCCGGCAGGGGGCGGGCTCTGAGCCTCCCCGCTCTCGCTTTGGCTGGCGGGCAGGCTGGGGTGCCAGCGCGGTTAACCCTCCCGGCTTTGCAGCAGGGACTTTACGGTGTGGAGAGGAAGCCTTGGAAAAAATTCACGGCTGGCTGTGGCGTCGGAGAACCTAAGAAGGCTGAGGAACAAGAAGTAGCTAGAGAGCTAATTACATTTTCTTCTAATCTTTCCGAGTTACAATAATCATTTGTCCCAGCCCATTTTGTTTGCTCCCTTAACTAAAAACTCACAGAGATTGGGACCCATTCGAGCCATTTTCCATCTAATTTAAGGTTTCATTCGGTTGTTTTGTGCATTTTAGCCTCTTGAATTACTTAATTAGAAATAAGCCCCCAAGTGAGAAGTACTTGGTACACACACACACACACACATACACACACACACACCAGACATACAGAGGAGAGAGGGAGGCAGAAAGATAGCACCAGTAAGATGGGTAGAGAGAGAGGCGGATTTAAAGATGCTGGACAGCTACATCAAGAAACATTTTGCACCCCCACCAGGACTGTGAAGACAAGGCAAAGAGGAGAACTTCCGGTTTATGGAGAGATTAAGTTAAAACAAAACAAACAAACAAAAAACCCTGCTTCCGAAAAAAGGGAATTGTTGTGCCTGTGGTGTTTTCCTCCTGTGTATCTCTTTTCACTTCAGTGTGTGTCAGGAAGAGAGACTGTGCCTCTCCATTTGGTTTTTAAAGGACCAGAGAAATCAGAACAGGACCAGCCTTGTTTTTGTGAAGCAGGTGCCGTTGCTGGGACTGTGAATTGAGAGAGAAGGAGGGAAGAGAGAGGGACGGAAGGGGGGAGGGGAGAAAGGAGGAAAGAGGAAAGAAAATATTAACTTTAACTGAAAGGGTGTGAATTATATATTTTCAATATCCTACTAAGGGTGTAAAGAGGAAATATGTCCTGCTAACTGGCATGCTACATTAGATTTTGGCAACAGTATGGGAAAGTAACAGTTGAAGAAAAAAATCCAATTCAAGGGAAGAACTGGAGGTTGGAGCTGGGAAGGAAATTGGGGGATTCACACAGTCATGTGGTAGGGGAAGTGTGAGGGGGAGAACAAACAGTCAGAAAGGGAGAGAAGAGTCTCAGTTTAGTTGCCTTGAGTGGAGGGGCAACATTAGAGATGATTTTGTAAAGAACTAGAAAAAGTAAAAGAATGCAGCGATTTAATGAATGTCAAACATCAGGATTGGCCAAATAGCATCTGGTAGCCATGAGTTGTGAATGAGTGAGGAAAAACTAGAAGTAGTATCTCGCATACATACCCTCAGCCCCACACATTCATCTTTCTCACCTACATTCCTTCCTCTGTATCTTATACAAATGTAACCTTCCTTTTGCACGCTGCAGAATCTGTTTGCCTAAGCTGCAAAACATGTCAGAAAATGGTGGTGCCACAGGGTTCCCAGCTCTTTGACTAGAATAAAATATCTAAGCAAACCAGTGAAAGCCTAAATCTATTGCTGCCCAAGTGCTATGTTATTTACTCTTACGATTCCTAGAGACAGAGACCCCATTGAACCTGTCCCAAGAGATCATATGCTGAATGCTGAGGTTCTTGTAGAACAGTGTAAGGAAGTGGATAGATAGGGATAAGGAAGTGGTTGAGCAAATTATCACTAGTTTCCATGAGAAAAAAAAGTTAAAAATATACAGTAAGAAATTGAGTTACAATAATCATTTGTCCCAGCCCATTTTGTTTACTTGCTTAACTAGAACTCCCAGAGATTGGGGCCCATTCAAGCCATTTTCCATCTAATTTGAGGTTTCATTTGGCTGTTCTACATGTGTAGTATCTGATACATTTTTGCTTATATACTCATCCATGTAACCACTACTTATGTTATTTCCAGCACCCCAGCAAACACACTCCTATTCCTTCTGTCAAAACCTTCCAGTCCCTGAGATAATATATTCTGACCCCCATCACCAAAGTTTAATGTTAGTTGCTCCTGGAGTTTGTAAATATAGAATCTTAGAGTACACACTCTTCATGTGTTGATTTCTTCATTTATCATTTTATCTGTGAGATTCATCCATGGAGTTGCATTTTTTGTTGCTGTGTAGTATTCCATTACATGACTATATGGCATTTATTCATTCTCCCCTTGATAGATATTGGGGGGTGTTTCCATCATTTGTCTATTATGAGCAAACCCATTATGAATGTTTTTGTATATACCTTTTGGTGGACATATGCAATCATCTGTTCCTATTTCTCCTGGGAAACCAACAGGGAATGTAAATACTTAATTTGCTTTTGGCTACTGCACTAGAGAAAATCTTGTGAAGATGATTCTGAAGTATTTTTTCTTTTCAAAATAATTGAATAAGGTGATAGTGGTACAGGTTATCGCTATCGAGCACCAAATAAGTGACTAAAATATCTCAGATCCTTTACATTCAAAAACTCATTTCCTCCTCACAACCAACCTAAAAACTATGTATTATTACTTCTATTTTGCAGACGAGAATGCTGTATGCAAGACATTGTTTTAGGAAATGACTCTTGCCCTCCTAAGGGTGTATGCCGGGACCAGAGGCTGAGTCAGTGTATCTGTATGTGTGCATGTGTGTGGGTGTGTAAATAAGTGCTCAGTGAATGGAGCTATTAAGGAAGACAGGGATGGAAATTGCCACTGCATAGCTGAAGCTGAAGATGGGTCTGAAGAGATGGGACAGTCTGGAGAGTGAAGAGTGTTACATTACAGTGGACAGGATGGCCTGGGAGGAGAGGAAATAGGAAACAGACTTTGATTTGATTGGGAGATGTGTGTGTGATGGAAGGGAAATAGCACAGTGAGTAATCTATCTAGAAGAACAAATAGTGTAAGATTTAGAAGAGTTTTAAAATATCCAAGTCATAGTGTTTGAACTTTATTCTGTAGAAAAAGGAAAACTTCTCTTTTTTTTTTTTTGAGTTGGAGTCTCACTCTGTCGCCCAGACTGGAGTGCAGTGGCCGCTCCTGGCCATTGCAGCCTGAACCTACTTGCCAGCTCGTGGCTCAGCCTGTAATCCCGCGCCTTGGGAGGCTGAGGTGAGTGGATTGTCTGAGCCCGCGGGTTCGAGACCCGCCTGGGCAACTTGGTGAGACCTCATCTCTACAAGTAAAAAAAAAAAAAAATTAGCCAGGTGTGGAAGCGCACGCCTGTAATTCCAGCTACTTGGAAGGTTGAGGCAGAAGGATCGCCGGAGCCCAGCAGGTCCAGTCTGCGGTGGCCGGGAGCAGCCACTGCACTCCAGTCTGGGCAACAGAGTGAGACCCCAACTCAAAAAAAAAAAAAAAAGAGAAAGAAAAAGGAAAACTTGAATGACTTAATGAAAGTAAGATTTAGTGAAGATTAACCTGGTAGCTGTGTACAGAATACGTTGACAGCAGGAAAAGCAATCAAAAGCTATTTTAAGAGTCCAGGAAAGAGGTCATTGGTACTTAAATATAGAAAGGTGAACCTCAGGAAAAAAGTCAAGATTAGAGATAACAGAGCCTGCTATTTTATAGTGTTTTAAAGAACATAAACATTTTCACCTATATTATCTGTGACCTGTGAGGTGGGTAGAGATGATTGACCTCATTTTATTGATGAAGAAACTGAAGATAAGAATAGTCCAAGCTCATCTCCAAATAAGAAAATTATGGAGATGAGACTTAAATCCAAATCTGTTGTATCACTACCTCATTTTGCTCCTACACAAAGGTAAGGATTGAGATGCACAGGATTTATCCTCATCTTATTTAAATGTAAAACATCACACAGCCGCTGGGCTCGGTGGCTCAGCCTGTAATCCCAGCACTTTGGGAGGCCGAGATGAGTGGATTGCCTGAGCCCATGGGTTCGACCCGCCTGGGCAACTTGGCCAGACCTCATCTCTACAATAAATTAAAAAGTAACCGGGCGTGGTAGTGCATGCCTGTAGTTCCAGCTACTTGGAAGGCTGAGGCAGAAGGATCGCCAGAGCCCAGTAGGTCGAGGCTACAATGGCCGGGAGTGGCCACTGTACTCCAGTCTGAGTGACAGAGTGAGACTCCAACTCAAAAAAAGAAAAAAAAAATCACACAGTAGAAATGGTCTGTTTTCTGTGAACTTCAACCTCTACCCCTATTTCTAGGTATTTAATTCCCTAAGAAAAGATGACGTGACATTATATTCTTGTTTACAGAAATAAAGTGCCCTGAAAAAATATACTCTTAAAAATTTCTATAGCTTCTCTTCTTTGATTCTTCCTTAGACAGGTTGCTCTATAAAACCTTGTGGTGCCATCTACTCTTTCCAATTCAATATACATCTTTAGGAGACTATATATTGATGTATGAGAAAATCAGCCTTAAGTGGCTCATGTTAGCGGTTCTAACAGGACTCAAGACTCTTCAGAAAGTCAGAAAGAAAGATCTCAAATGAAAGTAGGTGATGTGCTACTTAAAAGCAGGAGAAGTATTTTTCTGCCTGTGCTTAGCCTAACACCCAGGATATGGTAGATACACAAATGTTTGCTGAATGAATTATTGTGGTTTATAAAGTCTAATGATTACTCATGGGTGCACCCCAGTGTACCATAACTGTGTAGTGGAAAGAACACCAGGCAAAGAAATCATGTTTGCAGTCTTAGCTCCACATCTTCATAACAGATTAACCTAGTAAAGTACCTCATTATTTCACTGGCCTCAAAGTCTTCATCTGTTAAATGAGAGGGTAAACTAATAGATGGTGGGGCAGTTTCATGCCATTTCTCACATTCCCAGACTAAGTGTGTTTTCCTAGCATCTATTCTAATTATTCAATGGCAGATAACTTTGCCTATCTACATGTGATACTTTTTTTTAATGCTAGGGAGAGTATGAAAAAGGAATCACGGAGTCTTTATCTCCTTCAGCACCTCCTAGGAGATAGGGATGAAGACGAGGATGAATTTTCAAATGACTTTAGTGGACATATCTTTTTTCTCTTTTTTTCAGAGGAGTTTGCAAGGCTGCATGGGTTAATTCCCAGATAAGTCAGGTTTAAAAACTCAACATATTATAAAATATGCTTGTTCTTTTGTCTATGTGTGCATTTGTAAGTGTGTGGTAAACAAATCTTTCACTCCTTAAACATGACCTTAAATGTAGCATACTTTTTCTATTCAGCTAGACAAATCTTGGAAAATATATGGCAAGAGTTTTTTTGTTTTTTGTTTTGTTTTTGATTTTTCAAAGGACAGACATTCACATATGCCAGTACATTTACACAAGGTGGAATAAGAATGCACCCCTACACTTTGAAAAGGGTGGTGCATTGAATTTTTAGACCGTGGGAACTACAGGTAAAACAGTCTTTATAGCACTTAGCATTTAAATCAGCACTGAACAAATGTTGTTGGAGGGGCAGGCTTTTGAAATAAGTTATTGGTTATCATATGAGATAAAGTTTAGTTAACTATCAGATTCCGGCATACACAAATGTCATTTTTCTGCCACTCTTTATTGCACACTGCCACCATTTTTTTAAGACAGCACTGTCCAGCACTGTTGGAGCAGGTCTCTTCTGGGTTTTGGTGGTGTTGTGGTTATCCCCATATTCCACAGAATACTTGACCACGGGGCTGAGAATCTACCCTGTTGAGCTCTTGACTGGGTTGGCTCACACCCTTTTATGACCTTTCCATTTATTAAGGTTGCTTAGAAACTTTAGTTTTTCTCACATTATTTTCCCCAGCTTTGTTCTATTTACTTGATTCTCTAAAATTAAAGATTCACCACTTCTTTGAGCTAGCTCTGCTTTCTTTCTGTCAGTTACAGCATTCCCCAAATCATCTTTTCATTGGTTACCGTAGATAACATTTGTGATAGAAATGAAATGAAGAAGCAAAGAGAAGGTTGCAAGCAGAGTTCTGGCCACCCGCTTAACTGTGTGCATTGTTCTGTCTTGTGCATATCTATCTATCCATCTACCTATATCAACATACCGAATATTTTCTTGAGACATTTTGCAAAGCTAGTGCTAAGTAAACACACATACACACACACATGCATTTATCCCAGCACCCGCTTGTCCAATATAGAAATTCAATTTAGTGGGCGGGGGGGGGGGGAGAAGGGACAGGGACAAGCTACATCCCAAAAATCATTGCACGAATTTGCATCTAGAAAAAGCCCCTCCACCTGCTTTGAAGAAGCACCCGTTAAGGTGTGTGCCTGTGTGTGCCTTTCCCAAGCCTTCTGGATCATGATGCAGGAGGGAAGATTTTGCATTGCAAAGACCAATTTTTTAAACATGCAATGCAGGTAGTTCATCGCCCAGAGCTTTGCTCGTGTTGGGGGACGCGAGGGAGGAGAGAGGCAGGAGCGCCGGCAGCCAGCTGGGGGCTGACCTGATTCCCTAGAATCCTCGCTCCCTTCCTCTTTTCTCCCGACGTCCTTCCTTCCCTTTTTCTCCTCTCCCCCCTCCCCCGCTCTCCCTTCCTCAGATAAGCGGCTACGGGAAACAAAGAATCCAGGCTCTCCAGCTTAAACCCAGCACCCCGCGAGCGGCATCTTGTTTCGGGGACCAGGGCTACCCGGCTCTCCATCCCCTCCCAGCCTCCCCCGCCCCCCGCGCTCACTCGCGCTGCGCCCCCTCCCCCCCCGCCCACTCCCCCCACACCCTCGCAGCGCTGGGAGGAAGGCGCCGGGGCTCAAGATGGCTTTAGCCCGGCTCTGCGCCCTGCTCGCCTGCTGCTGGGGGCCGGCGGCGGTGCTGGCCACGGCCGCAGGAGACGCGGACCCGTCCAAGGAGCTGGAGTGCAAGCTCAAGAGCATCACGGTGTCGGCGCTGCCCTTCCTGCGCGAGAACGACCTGAGCATCATGCACAGCCCTTCGGCCTCGGAGCCCAAGCTGCTCTTCTCGGTGCGCAACGACTTCCCGGGAGAGATGGTCGTGGTGGACGACCTGGAGAACACAGAGCTGCCCTACTTCGTGCTGGGTGAGTCCTGGGGGAGGTCGAGGCGGCCCGAAGCGCTGGACCAGCGCCCCCACCCCCACTCCGGCCGGCTCTCCACACCCACTCGCGGCCACCTCCCCTCCCCCACCCCCACCTCCCAGATCCGCCCCGCTCCCCAGCCGTTCTCCACACCCACTCGCGGACGAATGCCTCCGTGCACCTGACCTCTCCCCAACACCAACCTGGGTACTCAGCCTCCCCTCGCTGCCCCGCCCCAAAGGAACAGGTTGCCTGAGTCTCTTTGAAACCTCTCCCAGCCTTGACCTCCCAGCTGTGATTCAGGCGAGCATCCACACAGCACTTCTTGCTTGCTACCATCTCAGCTCCCATAAGCCCTCCTCCCCACCCCCTAGCCACATGCTCAGCTCTTAGCTTCACACCCCCTGGACACCCGCACCCACCCACAGCACTTCTTGGGGGCTTTAGAAATAGTTCTGTCTCCTGGCATCACCCTGCCAGGTGTGTGCAGGCCAGGTCGCACTGACTGGATCTCTAGTCTTCACCCACGGAAATCCCTTTACCTGTCACCAGGTTACTCACACTGTCCCTTCCAGAAACTCAAGTTTCTTCTATGCCTGGTGTTCATTCTGGGAAGTCCTACCTCCAAGCCTAGATGTCACAACCCCCTCATTCAGCTACAGCCGCATCTCTGAGTCACAACACAGTTGCTTGGATCAAGAAATCATCCAACTCTAGTCTGTTCTTTGTTCCCAGAGACACCTGAGTTAGGCATGGGCATTCCTGCATCAGAATGACCTTTCTAGGCAAGAGACTCTTCCTTCCTTTGTTTACCTCTCTCTGTTTGGTACCTCCAGTGTAATTTTCCTAGGCCACAAAACTCCTCAGGTACCAGAACTCCCACATCACGTCAGATCCACCCCTCTTTTTTTACTATTAAGCCACAGAGGTACTGTGGTTTTACTCCAGCATCCGGCAAAGAAAGCACCACTGGTTCATGTCACTGAGTTAATCAAATGTCCCTCACTTCTCCATGTGCAGATGTCTCCCTCCCCCTGCTGTGCACGCTTACTGTGCCATCCCTTTAGTGATGTTGCATATTATTCTTTTCTTGCTCCAGAGATAAGTCAAAGGTAGTCACAAGTCAGTCTCCAGATCCAAGGGAAAAAAAGAAAGAAAGGAAATGTCCAGGAGGCTGTTCCACCTACTGAGTGCCCTACCAACTAGAGTTCACTTTGCAGGAACATGGCTTCCTGAGGACCCTGTGTAGGTTGCAGCCTTACATGTGGAATTTTAACATCTCCCTTTTGCTTTTCCTTCACAAGAAATATCTTCACACTGAAAACATTAGAAAGTGGGTGAGTTTACCCCCATTCCCCAGCCCCTATGAGAAAACAATTTCAAAAATTACCTGGACCTTTCAAAAGTTGGTTTAGATTTCCTGGAGGGCAGTTCCGTCAAACTCATTAAACCCAACCTACACTCTTGATAGGATTATTTACTTTGTATTCAAGAATACCAATAACATAATAAAAACTGAAGGCTGACTAGGAGTGGGAACATTGTGGATATGCTGCTCATTGAAATGTACAATTGCTGGGTTATTCAATAGAGGTAAATTTCATGATGAAGTCATGCTGATGTGCAAGTACAATCTGTTCATCATAGTATG
This sequence comes from Tarsius wallacei, assembly GCA_963574415.1. Taxonomy (NCBI): domain Eukaryota; kingdom Metazoa; phylum Chordata; class Mammalia; order Primates; family Tarsiidae; genus Tarsius; species Tarsius wallacei. The sequence continues at coordinate 14,083 of CAUYQG010139722.1, read as the reverse complement.
TAAGAATAAGTATAGGGAATTATGTGTTTCTAAAGAGGTTGTTTTGGGCCCTGCATGCAGTGTTTACTGTGCACGAAGAGGGACATGTATGGTGCATAAAAAAAGGAAGGTTGGGCTGGCAGGTATTCAAAATTCCACTTCTTTTTTTTTGCAGAATCCCAGAGCCCGGGCCTAAGGCAGTGATGTGCCTGCTAGGAGCCAATGTTAGCAAAAGCCCAGATGTTAAAGAATGGGTTTTCTGCACCTCCGTGCAAAGCTGCCCGCTGCAGCGCCCTGTTGGGGTTGCTATGGTAACCTGCTGCAACTTGGCATTTACACATAGGCACAGACACACTCCCTCTCTTCAGGGCCAGATGCACTATTTAAATGCATTGACTATCCCCCACCCTCCCTCTCTGGTTCTGAGCGGGGTGTGCTCAGAACCGGAGACGGGCTGTGCCTATCCCTCCTGGCTCAGTATTCTCAAGGGAAGTAGGAGTGAATCTCAGTTTGGGTGATTGAACAGAGCTGGGCAGAGAGGGAGAAGAGTGCAAGTTTATGAAAGATAGACTCAAAGGTAGTTGCTTTTGAATTTAAAAGTCCTGGATCCTGTAGCTCATGGACAATTGTAAAGGCTGTAGTGACTTTGGTATAGGGCTTTTCCTTTTTCCTTCTCTTATGTTTGGGACCTTTAAGTTTGCTTAATCCATCCCCTGGAGGAATCTGAATCAGTCAGCCCTGGGAATTTATTGAGTGTGCCCTTGCTCAGCACCCTGAGTCACTATTAAAACGTAGAAGTTAAAAAAAAAAAAGGCTCCTGCCCTCAGGTACTCTCTAGTCATTGGCAGCAAAAAGATACTTGTAAGAACTGTGAGTAATAACTGCCTGATTCTGTCGGATGATTGTTAAGGAGCATGGGAATATTGAGGAAGGATTGTGTGATAAGAACAGAATCCAGGTAGACATGGACTTGTTCAGTGGCCTTGACCAAACTCAGACTTGTCACTTCTTTGAGTAAAAAAGACAAAAACAAAAACAATAACAAAAATAAAAACAAGTTTTAGCCTGTGGGCTCAAATCCTGTCACTTCAGTGAGGCAAACAGGGGTCTTCTCATTCTGACTACAGCCAACTTCTCCTGACTATTATCCCTCCAGGCCTACCATGGCCTTCAGGACTCTTTCAAGACACTGAATTTGCTAGTCCCTCTGCCTAGAAGGCCTTTGCATATCTTCCACTAGGGAACATCCGTTTGTCCTTCTAAACCCCGCACACATGTCTCCTGTCTATGAAGCCCCTCTACCCTTCCAAGGCAGTCTTATTTCATCTCACTTCTGTAATCTTCGTGTGAATTTAAAATACACACATACGTGTGCGTGCTCACACACACATACACACACACGAACAAAATTAAAAGTAGATTAAATTTGGTTTGGTCTAGAAAAAGTGAAGACATTTGAGGTCATACATGAAAGTTGAGTGAAGGATGCTGGTGGGAGAGAATGCGGGAATGGCGTGCATATGACATGGTGTGACCAGAGCAGAGCCTTGCCTTCTGAGAGAAGCAGGGACCAGGCCTGGGTCTGTAGAGGGACACATGGCTCTCCATTTCAAAGCCAGACAGGAAGGGCTAACTGGACACAGAAAGCATGGAACTAGCCTGGCTCCCAGAGGCTATCTCAGCCACCAGACTTGTTGGTTTTGCTTATAGGATATCCTGGGTAGAGGGAAGGAGGAGAGAGTATCTCCTTTTCTCTGAGGTTTGGTTGGCAATTTGTGGTTCAGGGACCCAGTATGACTTTCAGTAATGTTTTAAAATGCTTTGAATTGGAATGTTTTTAGTCAGGGCTTGTCATTTCTAGACTCTACTTCCCACAACAACCAGTATTTCAGTGCCTGACCTTTTTTTTGAGCCAGGGTCTCACTCTGTCACCCAGGCTGGAGTGCAGTAGTATGATCACAGTTCACCACAGCCTTAACCTCTTGGACTCAGGCAATCCTTCTGCCTCAGCCTCCCAAGTAGCTGAGATTACGGGGATGCACCACCATGCCCAGCTAAATTTTTTTATTTTTATTTTTTTTGTAGACATGAGGTTTCACTGTATTGTCTAAGCTGGTCTCAAACTCCTGGGCTCAAGCAGTTCTCCCAAAATCCGACCTCTCAAAGTCCTGGAATTACAGGCATGTGCCACCATGCCCAGCCCTACTTCTCTTCTTTATAGTACTTATCTGGCAACTCTAAGCCAGGTAATCTAAACATCTGCTTTCAGATGTGTTATAAAAGTCTCAACAGTTTTAAAAAATAACTGTCATTTCTAATTAAAAATATCTAGTTCCATAAGCCTTAGTATCCTTTCAGGAGAACTTCAAAGGTTTGCCAAATTAGTCAACTAAAATTTCATATCTCAACTAAAATTTCACATATCAGTTTTCAAAACTGTAGACATTCCTGCTTTGGAGACATATTTGACTGTGAGACAAGGCGTTAACCTGAAGTGTGGCTTCCAGGTTTTCTGTGCTATGAACAGAATCTATTTATCAGTCTCATTACTATTTGAGGGTGATGTCCTTCTATTTCAGCCCCAACTATCAAACTTTTGCATGTGTACAATGTAGTGAGGAAAGCTGTTTCTCTTGTGCCTTGGAGTTTTGCTGTAGCTGTCATGGCTTTTGATTGAAGAAGGTATTCCTGAAGATAAATCAATCAGCCTGCAGAGATGTAGTAAGTTCCCGCTTGCAAGGTGCTGTTAAAAGTGTCTGGAGCAGGCAAGTGTGGCGGTTAAAAGAACAGGCTTTGAAGACAGATTTGCTGTCAACTTCTGCTCTCCATGTATTCCAAATAGTGGGGAAGGATGAGGATTGGGGAGGTTAAATAACTCACTCAGGGTCACTTAGCTATCAGTTGATAGATCCTTCACTCGAACCCAGGTCAGGGTAATGTTTAAGGCTTTCTCTTAACTACTATTTCACATGCCTTAAAAATGTTCAAAATCTGCTATTTTTTCAGGGTTGAATAAAATAAACCCTGACAATGGCTAGACTAGGGAAAGCATAGTGACCTAGTTTGTTTTGAAGAGTCCTTTATGATTTCTCTGCAAATACCTTTTGAAAATCCTTGCCCATTAAGTGATTTCTCACACCATCTATAATACAGAAGGTGAACTTCTTCAAGAATACTTACCTAAGTAGGATGCATCCCTGAGAAGAGTTTGAAATCCTTATTTCATTTGTAGTTTCCAGGTTTGGGTGGCCATGTTTCCATGTCCCTGTGGTGGTATGTTATGGCACCCATAGTCATGTGGTAGGTAGGATGCATGGGGATGAAGATGTGTTCGGTGCTTCTCTGAGAAGGGCCCTACAGAAACGCACACTGAGAAGCCCAGAGGGAAGGCTCTGTTGTTAAATGCAAGGAACCATCCAAAAGTTGCCGTGGTTTTAGCTACGTGTGTAAAGCCACTGATCTTTGTACTAGGCAGTCTTGTGTTTAGAATCCACTGTCAGAGCCTTGAATGGGGCTTTGAGTAGCAGCTACTGAACTTTTCCATTGGCTTCATATGTAATATTGGACATAATGGTCTACTTACGGATGAGCTTTAGCCTAACAGGAAACAATTAAAATACCCAAATAACCTTCTTTTCACACATTTCTCCATCTTCCCATTTGAGGGGAAACTTCACAATTTTTTTTTTCTTCTTTTTTGCTCTCCACTGCAGAGAGCTGCTCTAGGTTAATGGTAAACCCTTTTACATAGATCAGCAGCCCCATCTAAGACATAGCAGATGTGTGGAAGCAATCTTTAGGTAGAGTCTTCAGACTTGTAGAACTCATGCTAGCAGAGTGCACTAATTTATAGTATTATAAGGGTGTAGAAGTATCTTTACTGGTTCCCTACAGAAATGTAGATTTTTACATCAAAGGAATTTTGAATGTTAGAGTGATGAATTTTGCAAAACTTTAAATGCTTTTCTGGATATACTGATATGACTTGAATCCAAGTCATTGGAGTTTTTGAAGCAAAAATAACATTTTAATTTTTCTATTCATTTTTGGAGGCAAGATTGAGGTCTTATTTTATAGAGCGTATATGTATATGTATGTGTACACACACACACTTTTTTTTCTTTTTTTTTTTAAAGAAGTGTAATTAAGTCTAAAAGGCTAGTAAGTTTCTCAGATTAAGGCCAGTTTATGAGAACAGAACTTGGCATCTTTTCAGCAGAGACATGCCAAGTCTTCATTTCACACCAGTTCAAATATATGCACACAGATGGCAGAAAAAGTTCTATTCTGAGCAAGTTAATCTCCAAGGACAAATTAAGGCCTATGGCAATTTCTAATGTACTTCAATTTGGCACCTATCACCCTTTTATTTTTATTACAAATATGAAATAGTTATTATTTTGTTTTTTAATCAAGTATACTTTAAACTTGAGGCAAAAACCCACAAAGTATCTGTGTAGATCTCTAGGTTTCCACATAACAAAAAATTAAATTGTTGCTGATGGTAATCTAATCTTACATGACAACTTTTGTAAAGCAATTTGATATTATAGTAAAGTTGATTATTTATGCTGATTTTCTAGCAATTCCATTTCTAACTATTTATTACACAGAATTTTTCCATGTCCACATGAGAATATTTGCTATGATAACAGCAAAACCTGGAAGCAGCCATTAGCAGGAGACTAGAAGTATACAAAATGGTACAATCATCCAATGGAATATTAGCTAGCCATGAAAATAAATGCGTTACAGCTACATATGCTAATATAGGTTAATCTCCTAAATGTAGTATTAAGTAAAAATAAGCCAGTAGCTGAAAAATACACACAATGCAATTTTATTTATATAAAAGCCAAATAACATTGAATGCATATAGATGTGGTAAATATTTTATGAAAAGCAAGGAAGCAAAAAACAAAATAAAAGATGGAGGTTACCTCTGTGAAAAGGAACGATAATGTGAAGGGGGAGGGAAAGAAAGAGGATTCACAGGTTCTGGCAGTACTTAATTTTTGTTTATCTCTTTAAAAAAATAAACTTAATTTTCTTAGAACAGTTTTAGATTTATGAAAAAATTGGGATAATAGTACAGAGTTTCCATATGTCCCACCGCAAATTCTCTTGACATTAACATATTACGTTGGTATGGTACATTTGTTACAATGTTGACTCATGATTTTTAACAAAAGTCTATACTTCATTCTGATTTCCTTAGTCTTTGCATAATATCCTTTGTCTGTCCCAGGGTCCTAACCAGGATACTATAGCACATTTACTCATCTTGTCTTCTTAGGTTTCTCTTGACTGTGACAGTTTCTTGTTTGTTTTTGATGATCTTATTTTGTCTTTGATGACCTTGGCAGTTTGAAGATTACTGGTTAGGTACTTTGTAGAATGTTCCTCAATTGGAATTTGTGGGATGTTTTCCTTGTGACTAGACTGGAACTAGGGTTTGGGGAGAGAAAACTATAGCGATGAAGTATCATTTTCATCATATCATATCAAGGGTACATTCTATCAACGTGACTTATCACTGTTGCTGTTGACCTCAAAGTGTTTGTACAGTTTCTTCACTGTAGAGTAACCCTTTCCTGTGCTCTTTGAAGAAAATCGCTGTGCATAGACCATACTAACAGAATGGGAGTTCTGGTCCACTTTCTTGAAGGATGAGTATCTACATACATTATTATGAATTATGTGACATGAGACAATTGTCTCTTTTCTTTCATTTATTTGTTTACTTATTCATTTATTTATATCATATGGGCTCATAAATATTTATTTTATACTCTGGGTATTAATTTAGTTCTGCTTTGTTTATTTTATGCTCAAATTGTTTGCTTTAGTGTTGGCTAACAGAAGCGCTTTCAGTTGGTTCCTGTGTCTCTTCAACATACCCCATCAATGTAGGGTTTTGGTTTGTTTTTGTTTGACAGCACCTTCTTACTTCCTGTCACTATAAACTGTTCCGGGTTCATCTTATACATTGCCTGTTCCCATCCTAGAATTAGTTATTTCTCCACAGAACCCTTCCCCCTTTTTTATTGAAGAATGTGTTAGAAACTAAGATCTGGGCACTAGGTGTCCTTGCTATTATAGGCATGTTATTGTTTTTAGGCCCTCTCAGCTGACAGAGTAAGGAAAATACGTGTCTGTACTAACTCATGTATAACCACATATCTATAAATATTCCCATATGCAACCATTTGTATATGATTTAAGCTAAGCATGAGTTCATACCTATGTCTTCATCCCTAATCCATTATTTAATTATCATTACCTAATTAACATTAGCTATCATGTTCTAATCATCTAGCTATCATCTAGCCTCCCTCTACCCCTACTTATCCCCCACTTATCCCACTCAACAGTGAGAAACCTGGCTCCCATCATGCATTTATAGCAATATTAGAATTGTTTACCCATACGACTGTGGGGAACAGCATTATCAGTTAGGGTGCAGTTCTTCTGTATGTATTCTTTGGATGGATTGCCTTTAGTCTTACAGATGACTCATTTCCAAACCCGCTTAGGTCAGCACCCCCACCCCATCTCCTGACCCCTTCCAGTGAGGTCATTTATGATAAGTTAGTGTTTTGTCATATTCTGCATTCATCCTGGGGTCACCCAGCTTCCTAAATAATTAATTTTCTTTTAATTTGCACACAGGAAGGATGCCCCTTTGTGCTCTAAAGTTATATAAATTTTGAAAAATGTATAGTGTAATATATCTACAATTATAGTATCACACAGAATAGTTTGATCACTCTACAAAATCCCCTGTCTTTCATTTAGTCAATCCTCCCTTCCTTTCTTCTAGACTCTTTTACCAACACTATAATTTTGCCTTTTCCAGAATGTCATATAGTTGGAATCATGAAGTATGTAGTCCTTTCAGACTTAGCATCATGCATTTAAGATTCATCTATATCTTTTCTTTTTATGGTTTGATAGCTCATTTTTTTATTGCTAAATAATATTCCACTGTATGGAAGTACCATAGTTTGTTGGACCATTTACCTATTAAAGGACATTTTGATTGTTTCCAGTTTTTAGAAATTATGAACAAAAGTACTATAAACATTAGTATACAGGTTTCTGTGTGCTTTTTTTGGTAATCTCATGCAGAGACTTGACTTTAATCATATTTCTCAATTCACAGTACATTTTATCATAGATCTATGAAAGCCCTCTCCTACCCCATTCTCATGGTTTATTGATTTGACTGTTTGTTTGTTTTATTTTATCCCTACTCCCAGTTCCCATACACCCTTCTTTATAGGAAAACATTCTAATTTCCTAAGGTTTATCTTTTTAAAAAATAAATATACTTGCTAGATGTGAATAGACTTTTTGTGGGCACGGAATTTTTGAGTAAATGGTGATGTGATATCATGTCATTCTGATTCTTACTCTTTTTATTCAGCACTATATTTTTAAGACCCGCTGATGTTGCTATTTATAAATATAGCCCAGCACTATCCAATAGGGCTTTCTGCAGAGATTGTAATGTTCTATATCTGTATCATCCAATATGGTGGTTTCCAGCAACATGTACCTCTTGAGCACTTGAAATGTAGCTAGTGTAACCAAAGAACTGAATTAAATTTTTTTTTTTTAACTTTAAAGATGTGGTGTACAATTCAGGATTAGGTATACAATTGGTTATCATACAGGTAAAGTTTGGGCCTCCCTTTGGTCCTCACTTTGCTTGGTTTGTGATCAGTACCCTTATTGATGTGGTATCCCCCTACCCCACCCTGGCAGTATCCTACTACTGCCAATCCCTTTCTTATGGTATTATAGTAAGTGTTCAGGGTCCACTTATGAGTGAGAACATGTGGTACTCTATTCTTTGTTTCTGTGATAGATCACAGAGAATGATCAACTCTAAATCCATCCAAGTTGCCATGAAGTCCATATGTTTGTCCTTCTTTATGGCTGAGTAATATTCCATCATGTATATATACCACATTTTTTTATCCAGTCCAGTCTCAATGGGCAACACGATTGGTTCCATGTTTTTGCTATTGTGAATAGGAACTGAATTAATTTTAAAAAATTAATTAGTTTATATTTAAATAACCTCATGTGGCTGGTGGCTACCATATTGAGCAGGACATACATAGGACATTTCCATCACTACAGAAAGCTTTATTTGGACAACACTGTTCTAATCTATTGATTCTGACTGCTGCAGAGCCCTCCATGATGGTCATCTACTATATTTAACCAGCCCTCTTAGTGGTAGACGTCCAGATTGGCTCCTGCGTCCCATCATTATAAATAATTCTGCAGTTATCAGCTTTTTGCATATTTCCTCAAGGACGTTCATGAACATTTATCTGGGATATATAGCAGAAGCACAATTGCTCGTTCATAAAGATTTATGTATATTTAATTTGACTAAAGACTGCCAAATTGTGCTTAGAATGGCTGTATCTACTGGTCTGCTCTCTCATCAATGGTATTTGAGAGTTATTCTACCTCCATACTCTCCACCAACTCCTACTTGGTATCATAGTACAAATAGGAGTGTTCTAATATTTGTCAATCCACTAAGTACAAAGTAATATCTCAGCATTATTCTTTTTGTATTTTTAGGAATACTTTGAGACTAGGGATGTTATCTCTTTGAGTGTAATATGAGGTGTGACAATTAAGTTTGTGAACTTGCCATTGTGTGCTTATGTTGACAGCATTGTACAAATGACTCAGTAAGGCTCCATAACCTTGGTATATCTGTGTCTCACTGTGTTCATGTCAGTGTGTGACAGTGTCTTGCTGAGTGGCATTCATTATTGTTGTTGTATGTTTTTGTGTGCTATTTTGAGAATGTTAGAGCTTGAATTAGAGCAATGATCAAACATTACATTTCTTATTAAACTTAGCAAGAGTGGAAGTAAAATCAGGGATGTATTAGTCCAAGTTTATGGGGATAATGCTATGAAGGAAACAACAGTGTACAAATGGATTAAATGTTTTTCTGAGGGGGAGAGAAAGCATCACTGATAAAGAGAAGTCAGCACAGCCAGTGACAAACAGAATTAACAAAAACATTGCAAAAATTTGTCAAATTGTGCTCCAAAATCATTGTCTGACTGTGAGAAACATAGCAGACGAAATACACATCGATAGAGAAACGGTTAGGAAAATCTTTGTGTGTGTGTGTGTGTGTGTGTGTGTGTGTGTGTGTGTGTGTGTGTGTTGGGAGTTTCACTCTGTAGCCCAGACTGGAGTGCAGTGGCATGCTCCCGGCCACTGCAGCCTCCACCTGCTGGGCTCCGGCAATCCTTCTGCCTTAGGAAAATCTTTACTGAAAATCTTGGCATGAGAAAGATATGTACAAAAATGATCCCAAAGGAGCTCCTGCATTACAACAATGCACCAGCTCACACAGCTCTATCTGTAAGGTAGTTTTTAGCCAGTAACCAGATATCTTTGGGTAAAGAAAAGTCATTGGGGACCGGATCAGATGAGTGTTTCAATATTGAAACACTCTCCCTACTCATCTGATCCGGTCCCCAATGACTTTTTTCTTTACCAAAAGATAAAGTAAATATTGAAAGGAAGACATTTTGATGACATCCAGGACATCAAGTATAATACAACAACAGCTCTGATGGCCACTCCAGGAAAAGAATTCTAAAATTGCTCTGACAGGTGGACTACGTGCTGGTGTCAGTACATAGCTTCCCAAGGGGAGTACTTCAAAGGTGATGGTAGTGATATTCAGCAGTGAGGTGTGTAGCACTTTTTCTAAAATGAGTTAACTAACTTAATTGCCAGAACTTTGTATGAGTTACAAAATAAAATTTTTTTCCAGATTGTTGTGTGTCTCTTTGTTTGTTTATGTTTCTGTTTGCATGTTTTTTGGTTGGTTGGCTGGTTTTCCAGAAGCCTTTGAATTTTATGTAATTGAAGATATTAATCATTTCTTTTTTACTTTTATACCTTAAGTCTTAGTTGGAAGGTCTTCCTCACATTAAGATTATTTTTTTAAAAACCCTTTTTTCCTAATACACTCATGGCTTTATTCTTTGCATTTAGATGTTTGATATATTTTAAATTTATTTTGTTATGTAGTATGATATACAACCATATCCAGATGTGCTATATGAAGTGCCGACTTTAGCTGTTGTCTTTGTCTTGCGTTGCTATAAAGGAATACTCAAGGCTGGTAATTTACAAAGAAAAAGAGATTTATGTATCTTACAATTTTGTTGACTACAAATTTTGTTGCAGATTGGGCATCTGCAGCTGGTGAGTGCTTCAAACTGCTTCTACTTATGGCAAAAGATGAAGGGGAGCTGGGATGCACAGAGATCACATGGTGAGAGAGAAAGCAAGAGACAGAAGGGAAGGTGCAGTGCCAGAATTTTTTTAATAAGCAGTTCTCATAAGGAACTAACAGGGGAGAGCTCACTTATACCCTGGAGGGAGGGTATTAATCTGTTCATGAGGGATCTTCCCCCAAGACTCAAACATTTTCCACTTTGCCCTACCTCCAACACTGGGGATCAAATTTCAACATGAGGTTTGGAGGCAACAGACATCCAAACCATAGCAGCTGTCTACATAGTTACACAGATGTCTCAGTGCCATTTATTACATAATCCATGATGTCCCCTGATTTAGATGTCACCTTCATCCTATACTAAATTTCATAATCCATTTAGGCCTGTTTCTGAGCTTTTATTCTGCTCTGTTACAGAAATAGGGCATAATATTTATATACTAATGTGCCTATGCCATATTGTTTTAATAATTAAAGCTCTATAGGGTGTTTTAATATCTGATATGACTAGTGATTCTTTGCTGTTATTATTTTTTAGAATTCTCTAAGTCATTCCTTTTTTTTTCATATAAACTTTAAATCAGATTGTCTGGTTTTAAAAATAATAACAACAAGAATAACAAAAACTAGTGTTTTCTAAATTGGAAATCTTGTTAAAATGTAAAATTAATTAAGAAAAAATTAATTCCTTATGATGTTGGCTTTTTATTTAAGAACTTGATATTTTTGCATTTGTTCAAGTCTTCTTGTCTTCCCTTTAGTAGAGTTTGTTTTTTTCTTTTTTCTCATATTCTTACAAATTTCCTACTAAATTTACTCTTAGGTATTTTATTTTATTTTTTTGCTTTTGTGAAGGGAGTACTTTATTTATTTTCTGAAGTATTATACTTTTTGTGTATGGATGCTATTAATGTTTGTATGTTAATTTTCAACTGCCTACTGAATTATCTATCTGTAGTAGTGTTTCATTTTGTGCTCTTGGATGTTTTAGATATAAAGACATATACAAATGGTAATAATCATATATCCTGCCTGCAAATTTTTATGCCTCTTATTTTTTTCTCTTATCTAATTATACCACCTAGTAATTCCAGTATAATGTCAAATAAAAGTGTAGTAATTTGCATTCTTATATTTTCCTAACTTTAGCTATAACAGCACTGCTGTCTTGTCTTTACGCATTATACTGGCTTTTGGGCTAAGATAGATAACAATTATATAAAGATTTTTAAAAAAATTAAAACAACTTTTAGTATCTAAGATAACTATTAGTATCATTTTTCTTCTTAGATTTGTTAAAAGGATAAATTATATAAATAGATTTCATAATTTTGAAAGATCCTTGCATTTCTGAAACAATCCTCACTTGGTAATAGTGAATTACTCCTTTAATATGCTGTTGGATTCTGTTTTCTCACGTTTTGTTAAGTATATATTGCATTGCTATCCCAAATTGAGGTTAGTTTTGGGTTTTCTTTTTGTGTGTCTGTAATCTTTTTCAGAATTTAATATCAGTTTTATGTTTACTTCATAAAATTAATTATTTATTTTCCTTCTTTGTTTGCTCTAAAAACAATCCAATAGCACTACAATTATCTATAGAGCCTATGTACTTAAACACTGTACCATAAAGTGTAGTGACCGTAAAGACTGAATTAAGGACTGGTTACTTTGTTAGTAAAATAATGAACAACTAAGTCAAACAGAGTAGTAGGTAATTCTTTCCAGAGAAAATGGTCTAAGTTGAGTTTCAAAGTCTGGTGGGATTTAGTCTGGTAACCATGGGGCTCTGGGCTTTGAGGAGAAATCATTAGCTCTAGGCCTAAGGAGCAGGAAGTAGAAAGTGTGAAGACTAAAATGGGTAAAGAGATGTGCAATATAGAAATATTTTAGCCATCTTTGGCATCCATGTCAAAAATGGACTACCTTGGGTTGAGGAGACATGAAGCTAACTAAGCACGTACACCGTAGCCATGCTCAGTGACATCCTTTTGCTACTGTCAGTTTCTAGGTGGCTTTTGTAATTCTAAACAGTGAGGAGATACTGACAGTGAGTTTGCCACACTATAAAATCCGTGTAACTGTAGTCTTCTGAAGTTGTGCAGTGCAAATCTTGACCTTCTGTGGTTCTGTCTGATGGCTTTAGATTGTCCTGTTCTCCCCTGGATGTCTACATTTTCCCAAACATGAATCCTGAAGATTAAAATTTTCTCTTACTCATTTTTCCCATTGTAGTCTCATCCTGTCCTCTGAACTTATTATCTTTTTCATATCCCCTCTCCTGTTTTTCCTCTGGATGGTTCTTTTAGTCTTGCACCAATTGAGGACATAGCCTAAAAGGTGCTATGGCAAAGAATGACTACTTTACTGAAAAGTTTCCTCTGTGCACTTTCTGAGAATGCTTCCCAAACACGTGGGAAGGGTGGCCATTCCCTTTCTTTCTCCACTGCTTCGTTAACATCATGTGTTCTTATCTTCAGGATCATACATGGCCTCCAAGGTCCACTGAGTATAAAATTTTTGTGTAAGGGCAACTTCCTGAAAAGAGGATCCACAGCTTAAATCATATTTTTTAAAGAGTATCGTAAATAGCATAGAGATTAACTTTCTTTCTGGAAAAAATACTCTTAGAAAGTAACTTTAAGAAGAATAGTTTATTCTTTCTCAGGCAACAGTTCTTGTACAGAAACCTGGGATTCCCCCACCTTGTTGCACAACTATCCACCAGATCATTTTCCTCTTCTGCAGAGTCACCAGTATGTATGTTTCAGCTCATAGGAAGGGGAAATAAAGACATTCAGAGTAATGATTTTCTTTTTTTTAAGGAAGTGAGGCAAAAGTTGCACATATTCCTTCTACTCCTGTGCCATTGGTGAGAACTCCGCAAATTCCAATGCATGACACACAAATGATCTTAGCTATTTGGCCATTTGCTCAACCTAAACTGAAAAAAAGAAAAAATAGATTTGTTTGGGGGTGGGGGTGGGGTGGGAAATAGCAGTCCCTACCATAAGAACTCCAAAAAGTTAAGAACCAACCTTCTAGACCCATACAATTTCACTCTCTTTCCAGAAAACACCTCCTTTTTGGATGTACACATCTTCAGTTTTATCATTTTTTGCCACTCCTAACTCCTCCATTTATGAGCTTCCAGGCCACTCTTCAATGGGCTTAGCACGGCCCCCTATTTTTCTCATTATCGGGATTCTTGCCTTTACACAGGAACATTCCATTGACCATGTAGACCTGGATCAGTAAACTTTTTCTTTCAGGGCAAGATAGTAAATATTTTAGGCCTTTTAGGCCATATAGTCTCTATTGCAACTATTCAACATATCCTTGTAGCAGAAACACAACCATAGATAATATGTAGGTGAGTGGATGTAGCTGTGGCCCATTAAAGTACAAAAACAAGCCAGTGGCCCATGGCTGTAGTTTACAGCTAATCTTGAAGTACACAGCGCATCCAATGTCTTACTTTATAATTCCTTGACTCCATGTCCAGAGTGTCATTTTACTTACTTATGACTATGGTCCAAGCTCCTTATCCCTAAAAGTTCTCCAACCCTGAAACTGGCCCTACTCACACTACAAATTCCTCTTTCCAGCTATCGCATGCTCTTTCACTATGCCTAATATTTGGTCCTTGGAAAGTCACAATTTCTTTTTTTTTTTTTTTTTTTGAGTTGGAGTCTCACTCCATCGCCCAGACTGGAGTGCAGTGGCCGCTCCCGGCCACCGCAGCCTCGACCTGCTGGGCTCCGGCGATCCTTCCGCCTCAGCCTTCCAAGTAGCTGGAACTAC
>CAUYQG010139720.1:0-24635 GCA_963574415.1 Tarsius wallacei | reverse complement strand
CAGACTGGAGTGCAGTGGCCGCTCCCAGCCACTGCAGCCTCAACCTGCTGGGCTCCGGCGATCCTTCCGCCTCAGCCTTCCGAGTAGCTGGAATTACAGGCATGTGCTACGCCCGGCCGATTTTTTAAATTTATTGTAGAGATGAGGTCTCGCCAAGTTGCCCAGGCAGGTCTCGAACCCGCAGGCTCAGGCAATCCACTCACCTCAGCCTCCCAAAGAGCGGGATTACAGGCTGAGCCACCGAGTCCGGCTCCCCTATGTCATTTTTTAAAAGACTATTTTTCAGAGCAGTTTTAGGTTCACAGCAAAATTGAGAGGAAGGTACAGAGATTTCCCATACACTCCTTGAGGCCCCAGCCCCATTCGCAGCCTCCCCCATTCTGATTACTTTGAATTCAGAAAACGCCTAGCAATTGCACCGGGATCTGCTCTTTAAACTTACCTTTATTTCTAGTACTTTCTGAGAAAGATTATTCTGAAATACAGGTAAATAATGGATAAACAGATGATAGATACACACATACACAGAAGATGGACAGACAGATAAGATGGGCAGACAGACTTTAAACTGAGTTTTGGTCTTAGCTCCTCCATCAAATTTATGACCTTGAAAAACAGTCACTTAGGTTTTTTGTTTTTTGGGGGGGTTTGGTTGTTGTTTTTTTGCTTTTTGTTTTTGCATTTTTCCCCTATAAAAGGGCCCTGTCAAAGCCCTTCTCACAGGACCATTGTGAGAAACTGCCTCTAACAGTGCCTGGAATACTCATAGACTCTTCTCCTCTTTGTGTTAAAACCACCTTTTAGAACTGTGTCCAAATTCTACAGCAAGGACCCAACTCAAACATTGTTTGAAACATTCAGAATGTCTGTTTTTGACATTAAGTTGGCCCATAGATTTGACAGCCTGGTACCCATAGAGTCCCACCCAAGAACATTTCCTTCAAAACAGGTTCCCGTTACAGAAACAGTCCTGGTTTTAAATATACTCCCTCCCCTCATAAAAATGCCCCAGCCGGCTAAAGCCATTCTGTTTAAAATATTTAATTAATACCTTCACAGATGTCTGGAACTTATTAGAGACTCTTGGGGACCATGTCTTAGGGGCAATGCTTTGTTCTAAGCAGCTCTATGTGTTACAGATAAAATAAAGTGCTGGAATGTGCTTTCTATTAAAAGCAGGACGCTCGCCTTCCTGCTGTTGCAAAACCTTTGTCATCATGGTGACACATTAAGGCATAATCCAAGTACAACATACACGTACAAACGGTGTCAATCCACCCACTTAGTAAAAAGAGTTTCAGTAAAACCACAAGAAAGTTCTGGTAATTAGAAGAGGAGATCAAAAACTGGATGAGCACTTCCTTCACCGCTTCTCCCAACTGAAGAGGACACAAAGGTGCATTGCTCCCCAAGCAAACAGAGCAAAACCACAAAGACACTCACTGGGCTCTCCCTCCAGCATCTTCTGTGCTTCTCAGTCTTGGGCAGGCAAGAGGAACCTTGGTTAAAAGTCCTACCTTCCACGAAAGTAAACACAGTCTTAGTCTTTGTCCATGGACTGAAGACCGGCAAATGCTTTACATCTCATCATTGTTTGGGACTTTTTTTTTTTTCTCTGATTATAAAAATGGTGTAGGCTCAGTCTTGAAACCTTTGGAAAACATGGGGGGAGAAAAAAGAATTTTAACTAGAATTCTACCACCTAGAGGTAACTTTGATGAATTTCCCTCCTTCTATGTGTGTGGTTTCCCAAAACTGTCATTACCACACATCTACCCTTTTATTTCCTGTTTCTTTTCTCTTCTTCTGATCCCCTGAGCATTTTCCCCTATGTCATTTTTAAAATTAAAGACTCTATTTTTCAGAGCAGATTTAGGTTCACAGCAAAACTGAGAGGAAGATACAGAGATTTCCCAAACTCTCGCATCCATACCCCCACGCACAGCCTCCCGCATTATCATTATCTCCTGCCAAAGTGAAACATTTGTTACAGTTGATGAATCCACGGTGACACATCATTATCACCCAGAGTCCATAGTCTACATTAGGGTTCTCTCTTAGAGTTATATGTTCTGTGGGTTTAGAAAAATGTATAATGACATGTGTCTATCGTTTTAGTACCACGTATAGAGAAGTTATACTGCTCTAAAAATCCTCTACGTTCTGCCTATTTATCTCCACCACCACTACCACCAACCTCTGGCAACCAGTGATCTCTTGACTGTCCTCATAGTTTTGCTTTTTCCAGAATGTCCACAGTTTATTTATCTATTCACCTACTGAAAGATACCTAGATTGTTTCCACGTTTTGACAATTATGAGTAAAGTTGCTATTAACATCTGTGTGCAGGTCTTTGGGTGAACACAGTTTTCCACTCCTTTGGGTAGATACCAAGGAGTTCAACTGCCGAATCCTATGGCAAGAATATTTTTCGTTTTGTAAGAAACTGCCAAATATCTTCCAAAATGGCCGTGCCATTTTGCATTCGATAAGCGGTGAATGAGAGTTCCTGTTGCGTCACATCCTCCTCCATGGTGTTGTCAATATTCTGGATTTTGACCATTCTAATAGGTGTACATTTCACTGTTGTTTTAACTTGCATTTCCCTGATGACAAATGATGCGGAGAATCTTTTCATGTTTTGTCATCTGTATATTTTCTTTAATGAGGTGTCAAGGTCTTTCGTCCATTTTTGAATTGGGTTGTTTTTGTATTTTTGAGTTTTAAGAGTTCTTTGTGTATTTTGGATAACAGACCCTGATCGGAGTGTCTTTTACAAATATTTTCTTGCGGTCTGTGGTTTGTCTTCTCATTCTCTTGACTTCGTCTTTCACAGGGTAGAAGTTTTTAATTTTAATGAAGTCTGGCTTATCAATTATTTCTTCCATGGTGGTGTTGTCATTTATTTTTAATTGCCAAAGAGGATATCATTGTAGGGCTGGACCAACATTAATATAGCCAATTATTTCCCATATGGTAAACATTGAGTTTGAGCTTTTCACTATTCTAAACAAAGCAGTGATAGCATTTTGATACATCAGTGCGCTTTTTGGATTATTTCCTTTGGATAGATTCCTAAAAGGAGAACGACTAAATTGAAGGCTCTGCATATTCTAAAAGTACTTGATATATTTTGCTAAACTTATCTTCCGATAGGCTATACAACTTTATCCCCTTACCTGTATCTGAGAATACCTATCTCATCACACTTTTGTTTCTACTTTTACTAAGGGCTACAGATGTAACTATATTTAAAAAACAAAAAAACTTCATGAGGCTGCTGCCCTTGAGAGAGAGCACAGTTACCATCCCTCTTCTTGCTCTGTCATTTGCATGAAAGAATCTGGAGAGGAAATAGGACTTCAGTGTTTCCCTAAAAGAAGGGTATGCCCCTCTTCCCACCTGAGTGAACTGGGAGGGAAACCAAAGGTCTTTTGCAAAATCTAACATGGTTGAGAGCAAGGGTTTAAACTTTGGCCCCTGTACTTACTGCAGTCAAAATCTTGTAAGAGTTTGTTTATTTTTCTCTCTGTTTCTCTTTGATAGTCAACAAATTTAATGTATTCATTTAAAATCCCAAGTCTGTACCAGGAGCACAGTGAAGTAATCTAGTTTCCACATTCTGACAGCATGGCTTAAGGGCCACAAAAGATGATAGCCCCTAGTCAATAGAGCCAGGAGTAATTCAAATATCTGGAGGTTTGCACCAAAGTCTTGAAGATCTTCCAACACTTAGCTGCTCAATTATTTCCTCTTACAAGAGTTTAAGTTTTTCCTCACCTGACTGTAGCCATATTTTGAAATTAAACTGAGCTTTGCTATCAGAAGAATCCATTTTCTCCTTATTGAAGACACAGACAATGCTTTTTTCCAGTAGGGAGAGTTAGACGCATAACCGCGCAGTGTTCCTAGTGGCTGCATCCTACCTGAAGCTAGTATGGAGACAGAGAGGTGGGCTCTCAGCTCAGTGGGTGCTGGGTATCTTATGCTTTGGGAATTTGGCTGGGGTAAGACTTGGGAAGTACCTTCAGCCCTGACAGTGGCCACGTAAGGCGTATCCAAGTCCACTGAGAATTTCAGCTACGTTTCATGACATGGCCATAAAACAGTTCCGAGTATAAATTTGTGAGTCTCGGGTTTTATGCTGAGTGACTCTGAAATATCTGATTAAAGAGGCTAGATTCAGTTTCCACTCTGAACGCCTGGCTTGAATTTATCACGCCTCACGTGGTATTGCCTCGAGCTGGGTCTCTCCACTTAAGTGGCAGGCAGGTTAACCATTTCACTGCTGGATACCAACTCTACCCTCACTGTCTGCTAGCCCTCCCTCCAACCCGCAGCCCTGGGAGTGGATTCTGCATGGTACTTTCTGCAAAGGGCTTATAAAATACAGAGGAAAATTGACAATCTGGCCGGAGTGCTCTCTTTTGAAGGGAAAGGAAGATATTTAGAAAGAGTCCACTGTAATAAACACATTTTAAAATTGTTTTACATTTTTTTAATATACAGAGATATAAAGAGAAGACTTGGAGGGGGGAAAAAAAGGCTCTAAACAGCCAAATAATTCTCACTGGTATTTTAAAGACAACACATGCGTAAGTTTGGAGAGTTTCAATCATTCAGAAAGGTACGAAGTTAAAAGTGTGAAGACAATGCAAAGCCTATTTTGCCTATCAGAATAAATATAAAGGGCACTATATATTTAATCCTATAGGTAAATTACTCTTGATTTATTATGTACATTTTGAAATATGCAAACATAAGATGATGAGCTTTTACAAACCCTATTCCTTGTTTTTTCCACCCCCAAAGTTTCCACAGTTCTTCAGGAACACAACCCTTATATAAAATGAGGTAGTTCTGTGTTACTTCCATTTTTCTATTTACAGAGAAAGAAACCAAATTACAGAGAGAGAAAAAGTAACTTGCCTAAAGTCTCAGGGATAAAAAGAGCAAGGATATGGCCCCAGATGTGATCCCAGGGTCCCTGGGCCACACGTCCCAGCTCACTTAGGTCATGGTAGTAACTGAACCCAGCATCCTCCAACCCACAGTGAGTCTTATGGTCATACCATGCCCCGATTCAAATACCTCACGCAACTCTCTTTTATTTGTCACCCTGGGGAGCGCACTGGATATAGAAAACACCATATAGCACAAAGTTATTTAGAGACATGCATTTTAAAGAAAGTGAACTGTGCCAGAGTAATGCCATTTTATTAGTTACAAAAGAGTCTGTGTAGGTGACTACATGTTTCTGTTAAGGGTTATATGATAATAGCCACTAACATCTTAATAAGATTTAGGTCAAGAGATGGCAGTAATAGCCGTCAATTTTTGACTTAAACCCTTTGAAATGGGACGCGGAGGGAGAGCGATCTGAAGAAGTAAATAAAGATAAAATAGTTATCAAGCATTCAGTATCTGTAGTGTAACAGAGACTGTGCTAAGTATTTTACATATATCAGCATATTTAAGCACAGATGTCTGTGACGTTGACAATATTATCCCAATATATAGATGAGGACGTTGAGGTTCAGAGAACACCACCCAATGGCTGAATTCGTTTGCTAGGGCTGCCATCACAAAGTACCACAGACTGAGTGACTTAAACAACAGAAATCTATTCCCTTGCAGTCCTGGAGACTAGAAAGCTAAGGTCAAGTTGTTGGCAGGGTTGGTTTCTTCTGAGTCCTCTCTCCTCGGCTTCTAGATGTCCATCTTCTCCTTGTGCCTTTACAAGGTCTTTCCTCTGTGTGCCTGTGTCCTAATCACCTCTTTTTATAAGAACATCAGTGAAACTGGATGAGATCCTACCCCAGTGATTATTCATTAATTAATTAATTAACTCTTTAAAGACCCCATCTCCAAACATAGTCCCACTCTGAAGTACTGGGAGTTAGGACTTGAACATATGAATTCTGGAGAGGATATAATTCAGCCCATAACAGTGAGCCAGGCTCCTGATACAAATCCATGATGTTGGAAGCTACCCCATGTTGCTTTGGAATTCAAAAAGTTTCTTTAACTCCTTTGGCCTGTTCCGATATGATTTAGGAAATCACAAAACTGTCAAAAGGTATTTACAACCACTATAGTTCTTTTAACCGTAACGGACAAAAAAATTCAAGGCCCATAGCACAGCGGTTGATTTGTCTCCACCACAAGCAAAGGGAAGATGACGAGCTTTCACATATTGCCTGTTTTTTCCCCCCCAAACGATTCCACAGAGAAGGGCCCAAAGGCTTCTGCTGACCTGTGGCGGGGATTTGGCTGCACATTCTTGCCTGGGATTAATACTCATCTCCATGTCCTGCCTGAGGACCCTCCAGCAGGATTACCAACTCGGAGTCAGCCATGCGGAGCTTTCACAGACTGGGCAAGGCATGGCCAGAAGGCTGTGTCAGGTGCCTTTGTTTTCTCCTGTGAATAATATCATAGCCATGCCCCTTTACATTCCTAATGTGTTATTTCCTGAGATGGACTCATTTGCACATCTCCCTCACAATTTCTACCATATCTGCATTCAACCTGTCATTTTGTTTACTATTTTAAAAATCATCTTACATGTTTTATTTAAATGCAGCTTCAAAGGGAATGTTTATATAATTAACTTAAGTGAAGAACCTGTATCATTTGCCACAGATAGGTCACCACAAAAATGATACAAGAAAACAAAATACTATTAAATTCTAGATAGATTCAGCTGCATGCTGCCTCTTTCTCTGTTTTAAAAAAAGATTAGGAAATGTAAAAGAACGGTTGAAGACATACTAGCACTGAAATGAGACTTTCTTATAAATTAATTGGTATGTTGAAGCAAACTTAAAAAGAATAACTTTTTCACCCCATGATCAATGTTCTCTAACACTGGGACTCTGTCCTACCAAAAACCAATTTCACTCACATTTGGGAAATGTTGCTTTCTACTTTTCAAAGCTCTCTAACAACAGCCCTCTAATCTAAGCAAAGTAGATATTTTATACTTGTTTTCTAAGTGGAAAAAAAAAATTCCAGCAAATTATAGGCATTCTTAGAAACTTCTAAACCCCAGGCAAGCCTCTGATTTGGAGTTCAGAGTTAGACAGCTACACTTGGTGTCCAGGAATGACGGGCGGGCAGGAAACACTTATCGCTGAAGAGATGACTTTCTCTAGCTGGCTCAGCCTCCTAGTTGGTCTTGAGCCAAGTGCTACACAACTGGAAACCAAATCTAGGTTCAGAGACACATGCCAGACCCGAGTTTCCGGAACTCAGTCTCTGACCAGGTTGCAGAGGGTGCTGGGATAACATCCGCTTCTCCCAGGGAAGGAGGGTTTGTTGCTCTCTTTGCTCAGCTGCAGCAATTGATTTGACCGCAAGATTTACCAGGTCCCTCTCGTCCTGCCTTTGTTCTGCAAATAACTGACCCAATTCTCAAATCAGAGGACTCTCCAAACACTGGCTGTTAAAGCATGGCCACCAGCAGCACCTGGGAGCTTGTTAAGCACGCAGAATCTCCACACCCCCATCCCCAGACCAACTGAATCAGAATCTCAAGGCCAACAACATCTCCAGGTGATCTGAATACACCATAGAGTCTGAGAGGAACTACCTTGAACGACCGTGGTCAGGAGGTCACCCTGGACTTCAAGCCATGAATCTTTCCACTGTGTGGTCCTCACACGCAGAGCTGGGAGCTGCCACTCTAAGTGTTGCACCAGTTCTAATCCTACTTACCGGCTGTGGGGCCTCTTTTGGGGCATCTGTAAATCAAGGAGAACAAATGCCTCCTCCAGAGTTGTATGGAGTAGTTCATGAGAATTCCCGCAGGGCGCTCCATGTCATGCTTGGCACTCGGTGAGTACCCAGCCAAGGGGTTCATGCAGCAAACATGTATTCAGGCTCTGGGGCTACAGCTCTGAACAGGACGGGCAGAGTCAGAGAGAAAGAATGAAGAATAACAAGGGTCCCAAAGAAAATATACCATGTGTAGAGTGGGACCAGACACCACCGGCAGGGTGGTCAGGAATGGTTTGTCTGAGGAAATGGCGTTCGAGCCAAGACCCAAATCAGGGAAAGAGGCAGTCACATGGAAATTTAAGCAGAGGTGAAAAAAAGCGCTGATCCGGTACAAGCTTGGTACAGAAGAGGAAGAGAAAGGTAGGTCAGCCTGGCTGGTAGCTATTAGAAGATGGGGCTGCAGAGATAGGTAGCTTGATTTCTACCACCATCATGCTCTCTCCTTCACCTCCGCAAAATCCACTATTGGCTCTAGTCAGAAAGTCATTCATATTCTTCCACAAGACAGACAGTGGAGAGGACTGGAGACTTAGACTATGCCTTGTCTCTGTGTCCAGCTTCACAGAGGTTGACTGCCTGAGTTTCTACTAGAAAAGGAGACACTTCAGACTCAACACAAAGTGCTTTGAAGAGGGAAGCAAGACTCTCCTGTGCAGGGACCCCATGTGTTCGGGCTAGAGGGAGTTGATGTCTCCCAGCTGGGATGGATTTTCTGCTGATTTCACAAATAAGCCAACCATGCCAAATCCTATGGGAAGCATGCTCAAAGCAGCCAGCAAGATCAGATTTGGGGTTTTCACCAGAAGGATAGGTGGTGCTAGCTATGAGACAGACCTGATGGCTTCAAGGTGTCCCCCAAGGGTGTCATACAGAATTCAAGGAAGTTTTGGGGAATGGGAAAGCTGGTGGCTTGTCTCAGAGACTTAAACCTTACCTGGGTGTCACACCGTGCCATATATTCTAAGTCACAGTTACAAATAAGTGATGCTTGCTTCTCACTTGAGCCTAACAACTCCAGGAGTCAGGGTCAGTCTCACCATCCCTCTTTTTTTTTTTTTTTTTTTTTTGAGTTGGAGTCTCACTCTGTCACCCAGACTGGAGTGCAGTGGCCGCTCCCGGCCACCGCAGTCTTGACCTACTGGGCTCCGGCGATCCTTCCGCCTCAGCCTTCCAAGTAGCTGGAACTACAGGTGCACGCTACCACGCCCGGCTAATTTTCTGATTTATTGTAGAGATGAGGGCTCACCAGGTTGCCCAGGCGGGTCTCGAACCCGCGGGCTCAGGCAATCCACTCACCTCAGCCTCCCAAAGCGCGGGATTACAGGCTGAGCCACCGAGCCCGGCACCATCCCACTTTTGCAAATAAGAGTTCTAATGCCCCCAGAGCATAGAGCCTGGTGTGGTAACACCAGGACTTGAAAGCAGATTATCTGGCCCCAGCCAGTGGCCTTTCCAACTGTCCAGTCATTGCCCTTAGCAGCATACCTGTTTCCCCCACCATCTTCTCTTCAAGCACATTTTCTCCCCCCACAATTCTAGTCTCCTGTCTGTCCCCTCTCACAACTGCCACTGCTAGTTTTGGCTTATCCTGTCCTTGCTATCTGTATGTTGCCCAAGATTATCTCCCTTACTGAGAGTCATCTGATTAGCATCTTAATTCCTCTGCAACATTAGTGCCCCTCTGCCACATAACCTAACGCAGCCTCAGTTTCTGAGAATTCGAATGTGGACATCTTTGGGGGGGTCATGATTCTGCCTACCACATACAGTTTCTCCCTTAGCAGCCATTCCTTGGCAATGACTTTATTCTATGGAAGATTTACTGCCACACTTGTTAAGTCACCACTATCACCACCACCTCCATAGGCGCCAAACACTCAGCCAGGTGTTTCTAATTTGAGGTGATTTAATCCTTAAGAATCTTTATTTAATTTTACAAACTCTATTTGCTCAATTCTTTAAAAACAAACAAACAAACAAAAAAAAACCCCCCTCCAGCATCAGAAGAAAGTCCCACTCCACAATGTTAGACTTAGAGAAAGTTATATTCCATGTTGGGTAGAGCCCAAACCTGAAAGGTTCAGTTCCAGAGGAAAAATTTACAGAGAACATCTCTGCTGGAGACAGGGGAGCCATTTCACAGCCTTAATTAGAACAAGCCTTCCTTTGACAATCAACCTAGACAATGTTTATAGCTACAGAGTCTCTGTACAGTGTGTCAGCATCTCACCTCCTCCCAAACGGGGTGAGAGTCTGCACGAATGCATTCAACTAGTTGCTTTACTAATTACATCACACATACCAGAGTTACCAAGGCTGGCTGAATCTAATTAAGCTAAATGCAACTACAAGAAGATTTCCAATACACTCAGAGAGATGTTTTAAAGATTTCAAGCCTTGGAAAAAAGGCTGCAATGAAGTCTGGCCACATTATTCTGTTGGTTTGGGGTAATGTAAACACGAGGCAGGGCTCTGTGTATCTGATTCTTCCTGCTGTAAACTCTTGGAGGGGCCATATGGAAACGAGTATGCTTTCCACACTGGATGGCTCCCTTTGGAGAATTCTGTGCTGAGAGCACAGATCTCTCCCAGCTCTTTGGATGCCAAGGAAAAATCCAAGACTCTCACCTGCCCCTTTCATTTTATAAACCTTTATTGTGCAACAGGTTTTATCAAGAGCTTTGGGAGATGGTGCAGGGAAAATAAAAACGAATATGACATGTCCATGAAGGCCAGTATATGAGGGATCCCAAGTAGCCTAATTATTTGGTGTCATTTTAAAAGAATGTTCTTTGACTATTTGTTTGATATTTATGTGGTGGGGGTGGGGAGTAAAGGATTTAATAATCATTGTGCACAGAAGTAAATTCACTTACTTTACCTCCATTGGCTAAAATAAAGTGTTCAAAAACGGTTGCTCTTTTCTGGAGTTCTTGTTTTCTTCCCAGTTTGAAATTGTGGTTTGTTTTTAAAGCAGACCACTTCTTGGGCAGAAGGACGTATTAAAGGGTTTTAAGTTGAGGCAGAACAATAATTCAGTTGTCGCCAATACACAGCACCCACCCTGGATGACTTGGTTGGAATTGTGACTGACTGCCTGCCACTTTCAGGCCACGGTCCCTAGAGGCCTCAGGAAGGTATGGCCATTGGTTCACTGTGCAATTGTACATGCTTGTCACAAAAACACTCAGCAATGTTCATTGACCCCTGGAAGGAGGGGCTTTGTGAGTCCATCTACTATAGCAAGAGACAAAGTCGTTCCCATTTTGCCACTTGCATCAAGAATCACACCATGTACCTGAGTTCATTGGCACCATACATATTTTTAATTTCATTTATTCAACGAATATTTATTATGTGCCCACTATGTCCCAGATATGTTCAAAATACTAAACCTACTCCAAAGAACAAACCAGATAACGTCCCTGTTCATATGGAGTTCACATTTTTGTAGGGTGTGGGGAAAAATAATAAACAAAAAAAAAAACCCCACAGTTTAATTTTAGATAATGATATGTTCAATGAGGAGAATAAAAAAGGGAGGTGTGATAAAGAATAAGAGTGCTGGGTGTTCAAAGGCTCAATAAATATGCTCTCTTGTGACTGAGGAACGGGGAGCTGATTTAGATTTTTATTTGTAATTGAGTTGAGATCTGACTGTTGAGAAGACGCTTCCTATGCAAAGCCTTGGGGGTGAAAGCAGTCCAGCAAAGTCAACAGCAGGTGGAAAGGTAGCGTGTGGAATCAGGAACCAGGCAGAAGGCTAGCAGGGCTGCACAAGTGAGCTGGAGTAAGTGGTAGGGAATGCAAGGGCAGAGAAGAGATGCAGATCTTATAAACTATAGTAAAAAGATTAGATTTTATTCTAAATTGATGGGAAACCATTATGGGGCTTAACAAAAGGAGTGATATGATCTGATTTACCCTTTTAAGAGATTATGCCAGTTACTATGTGGAGAATAGGTTGTTATAAGAAAAACAATAGAAATTAGATGAATACCTAAGACATGTTTCTAAGCAAAAAATAAGGGCTTACGGAATGGGAAAAATGTTGGCAAGCTATGCATCCAACAAAGGCCTAACACTCAGGATCTACAGGGAACTCAAAAGAATTGACAGGGAAAGAAAGCAACTCCATTATAAGGTGGGCAAAGGACTGGAACAGACACTTCTCAAAGGAAGACACCCAAGTGCCCAACAATCATATGAAAAAAAAAATGCTCAGCCTCACTAATCATCAGAGAAATACAATTCAAAACTACAATGAGACACCACTTCACACTGGTCAGGATGGCTATCATTAAAAAGTCAAAAACAACAGGTGTTGGCAAGCCTGCAGAGAAAAGGGAACACTGACACACTGTTGGTAAGAATGTAAGCTAGGTCAACCTTTGTGGAAAGCACTATGGCATTTTCTCAAAGAAATGAAAATTGAGTTACCATACCACCCAACAATCCCACTTCTGAGAATATACCCAGAGGAACATAAATCACTCTACCCAAAAGACACCTGCACACCTATGTTCATTACAGCCCAATTCACAATAGCAAAACCACAGAACCAACTCCGTGGCCCATCGAAAGTGGACTGGATAAAGAAAATGTGGTATATAGACACGATGGAGCACTACACAGGCATAAAGAAGAACAAAATCATGTCATTTGCAGCAATATGGATGCAGCTGGAGACTATAATTCTAAGTGTACTATCGTGGAGACAAAAAACTGAATACTGCATGTTTTTACTCAAAAGTAGGCCCTAAACATTGGGCGTGTGAGCACAAAGGCGAAAACAACTGACACTGGGCACTACTGGCAGGGAGATGGGATGAGGGACACACAACCACCCACTGGGTACCGCGTTCGCTACCAGGGGAGAGAGGTCCTGCTAGAAGCCCAAATCTCACCTACACGCAATTTATTTATGCAACGAATCCTTACATGTATCCCACAACTCTAAGATTAAAATACAAGTTTTAAAAACAAAGCAAAAAATAAGGTGGCTTATACTATGATCACAATTGTGCAGTGAAAGTAGTGAGAAAGAGTTGGAATCAGGATGTGCTTTGGAGATGTAGCCTACAGGACTTGCTGTGTAGGGTGTAAGACGTGGGGAAGAGTGGAGTCCACGACAACTCCAGCACCACTGGCTGAGATGGGATGACAGCGGGAGAGGTAGCAACAGATTTGGAGGCACAGGAAATCCAGAGTTCTGTTTTAGGTATGATACATTGGTGGTGTGGCCTGGATTCGTATGTATCAAGTTGGCAGCTGGATGTACTTGTTCAGTGGATATAGGTCAGGGCAAGAGTTACACATTTGTATCAGTTGCTTACAGGATGTATTTAAAAGTCACGGGGCCAGGAAGACTATAGACAGATTAAGTCCACTGATGTACTCATATCCCTTATTAGAGCAATACTCCCAGATGCTGCTTGGCTGGTTCACACCTTATTAAGTTCTGAACACAGCGCCTGCTCTGAAGCAGCTCACACCCCAAGGAAAGAGAGCCCACTATAAAACAGTGTATCATGTATTAGATACAATGAAAGTATGAGCTAGGCATTGTGGGAGAACAGAGGCCAGGATGTCTGAGTCACGACAAGACTCCATACTGACGATGGCATCTGAAAACATCATGAAGGATAAGTACAGTTTTCCCAAAGAGAGGAAAGGAAATAACATATGTGAATGCATGGAGGCAGGCCATTTTGGTGAAGTTCCATGAACAACAAAAAATGTGTATCATAATAAAAAAACTGGGGCCATGCTTAATGGAAAGACACAGTAAACATTCCCATTAAAGTCAGAAGTAAGGCAAGGACTTCCATATTTACGACAGCCTTTTGACACTTGTCTCAGGATACATTCCAATACAATTAGAAAAGACAAAGAATTAACCAATTCAAGACTCATCAGGAGGCTATCAGTATTGGCAGATGATATAAGCATAAACTTATGGGGGAATAATAAGACAACTAATAGGTTAAAAAAAAAACTAAAATGAGCAAGAAAACCAAAAAAGGCAGCTACATGCAAAATTAATGGTAAAAAATATCACCTTAAATATGAAAACAACAATCAATCAGAAAGTAGAGGAAAAAAATCCGATTTACAAAAACAACCTAAAGGATAAAATAAAGAGATCTAAGAAATGTGATTTCAATGAAGATACCGACAGAACTTTTTCCCACTAAACAGATTTTTAAATCGTATATGGAAAATATATAGTAACAAGAATATTTAGAAAAATTCTGAAAAAGTATAGAAAGGCAGACTGGTTGTACCAGCTGGTATAACATAAAGCTAGAGTAATTAAAACATCATGGTACTGATTTAAAAAATAAAATCCAGAAGTAGACTCCAAAACATATGAGATTGTACAATATGACAAAGGTAGCATTTCATATCAGTGGTAAAAACATAATTCAGCAAATGGTGTTGAGACAACTAGGTAGCCAGTTAGAAAAAAATAAAGCTGGATTACTAATTTTACCCATCAGACCAAAGTAAATACCAGATGGCCATGATTCCTTAGGGGAAAAAAAAAATGGAAGAATTCTTTTATCTTAGAAAGATAATCCCAGGAACCATACAGAATAAATTAGATCAACTCAACTGCACAAAAATTTAAAACTGTGTGCAACAAACACATACACAGCAAAATCAAGACAGACAATGACAAGACACTGGGGAAATCATTTGCAACACATGTAACAAAGAACGAATTCTCTAAATATTTGTACTCACTGTGAATCATCAGAAAAAGGCCAAAAACACCATAAAAAAATGGGCGAAGGACCCATACACATACACACAGAGACACGCTCCAAAAAGATTTAAAACACTTTAAAAGATATTTAAGAGAAAGCAAGGAAACAATGTTTCTTACACTTCAAATTAACAAATATCAAATCCTATAATGAAGCACGGTTGGGAGAGTGGAAACACTTGAGTTGTTGCCGGTATTATCAAGTGATGCAGCTGGGCGTGGTGGCTCTCGTGCCTGTAGCCCTAGCTTCTTGAGAGGCTGAGGCAAGAATCACTTGTGCCCAGGGTCTGAGGCAGCGGTGAGCTATGATCACACCACTGCACTCTAACCTGGAGACCCTGTCTCTAAAAAATAAAAAGATAAATTGCTATGACCTCAGTTCAGAGCAAGCTGAAAGTTTATATAAAAGTATATAGCACAGGTTGGGCTCGGTGGCTCAGCCTGTAATCCCAGCACTTTGGGAGGCCAAGGCAAGTGGATTGCCTGAGTCTGTGGGTTCGAGACTAGTCCAGGCACCTCTTCTCTACAATAAATCAAAAATTCGCCGGGTGTGGTAGCGCACACCTGTAGCTCCGGCTATTTGGAAGGCTGAGGCAGAAGGATCACCACAGCCCAGGAGGTGAGCGTGCCACTGCACTCCGGCCTGGGCAATGGAGTAAGACACCAACTCAAAAAAAAAAAAAGTACATACCACAAATACCTTTTAACCCTGCTATTCCACTTTGGAAAATTATTCTATAGATACACTGGCACATGTGAACACTGGCACATGTGAACAAAATACAAAGGAAATGGCATTTCCTTGCAATGTTTCAACAGAAAACATTCAAAGATTTTTCCTCTCCATACTAACCACCTCAAGATATAGTGTCAAAATCTTTAGAATAATGTGAAAAGTAAAAGAGAAAAAAAAAGATAACCACATTTACGCTTGTTCATATGAGAAACCAGCAATACTGGTTGCATTTAGGGAAGGGAACAGGATGACTAGGACACAGCGACAGGAAGGAAACTAACTTTTCGCACATACCTGAGCCACATACATGCATTACCTATTAAAAACCAATTCAGTACCAGAAAAATGAAGACAGTAGTCATTTTACCCTGTGGCTAAAAATTAGGATGTGTGTGGGGCGGGGAGGGACAAAAATGAGACAATAACGAAATCAACCTTGTGGAATTATGAGCATTAGAAAGACCATTCATAACACTTAACAACTGGCCTGTAGTAGGTGTCCAGTAAGTGTTAGCTGTTATTACCCACAGGTTGCATAACAGAATCACACACCATTTAGTGAAGCGGGAGGTTTGATTTTGTGGGTTTAACTAGGATAGAGTGAATTCTCCTGTTACTCTCTGTGTGTTGCACACCCAGATATAGTGGGGTCTGGGAGAGCCATCTGTGAGGAGGTTACAAAGTCCAAAAGCATGGTGCTGGCATCTGACTGGCTGTGGTGGGGGCCACAAGCTGCTTTACCTCAAAGTGGAAAAGCAGAAAGGCCAGTGGTCACATGCAAAGAGACATGAAGGAAAGGCCAGGCTCACAACATCTCACAAATCCATTCCCACCAGAGTGAGAACTCACTTCTGAGAGACGGCATAAATCTACTCATGAGGATGGTCACTCCATGACCCAAACACCTTTCTCTAGGCCCCACCTCCCAAAACTGCCAGAATGGGAATCAAATTTCAACATGAGTTTTGGTGCTGGCAACCCACATCCAAACCTCGGCAGTTTCCTAGGGCTGCCGTAACAAAGCACCACACGCTAGGCGGTTCAACATAACAGAAGTTGTTCCACAGTTTTGGAGGTGAGAAGTCTGAAATCAGTGTCATCAGAGCCATGCTGTCTCTAAAACCTGAAGGGAGTTTCATCCTTGCCTCTCTCTAGCTTCTGGGTGTGGCTATCAATCCTTGACTCTTTTTGAATGTGGCTGCATCACTCTAATCGCCATTTCTGTCATCAAACGGTGCTCTCCCTGTGTGTCTCTGCTTCACATGGGTATTCTCCTGTGTGTGTCTGTGTCTAAATTTCCCTCTTCCTATAAGGACATCAGTCATTCGATTAGGGTCCACCTTAATGACCTTATCTTAACTTAGTTACACGTGCAAAGATCTAATTTCCAAAAAAGTCACATTCATAGGCACCAGGGGTTAGAACTTCAACATGTCTTCTGGAGGACAAAATTCAACCCAAAGGGAATAGAACTATTGCCACTCACTATAGCGGTCACTGTTCATCCAGGAAAAACAAATCAAGCTGAGAGTTTAAAACAGAGGGGATTCCGTGCAGAAAATTAGTAACACAGGGCTTAGAGAGGGCTGAGAAGTCAAACAGTGTACAACTGAGAGATTAGTAAGAGCAGAAAGCTATTACACAGGTCTCAACTGGAGAGACAAAGTGAGTGGCAGTGTTAAAGGAGATGTGGGGCCAGGTCACTTACTAAGTGAAAGTGAGAACCATGGCAGCTCTAGCAGGAGGAAGCTGGAGCCAGGGAGGAGCAGAGGAGGGGAGAAAAGCTGGGCTTCCTCCCTCCTCCCACCCTCCGATCTCCTGCCAAAGCCTCCACTGGCTAGGAATCCAGCTGACACCAGTACCTGCAGGGATGGCCCCCTGCAACACTGAGAGAGCAGGGAAGGGTAAGGAATAGAGTTGACGGCAAGCAGACCCAGGACAGATGTACTCACTGTGCACCAGACTCTCCATTTACACCTACAACAACCCATGAAGTGGGAATTACTGTTCTAATTTTACAAATGGAGACACTGAGACTCTGAGAATGTAAGTGACTCACTCGAGATCTCCAGCTCCAAGCCCCGTTCTGTCTTGGGTGCATCCATGGGGTTGCTCTAGGGAATGTGGCTGGAATGTGGCTTTTCCCCTCAGCCTTTGCAGTTTCCATTCTGATTCCTTCTCTCCTCCATCTGTACTGTTCCCAAATAGAGAGCCCCCCCCACCCCGCCCCAAACAAACCACCTGAGGGAATGCCTTTCCATAAGGGACCCAGTGGGCAGAGACAGACTCAACCACCACTGGCTCACCAACAATACTTCCTCTTTCTCCCCCTTCCCTTTAGGCTTTTCCCCGGGTCTCAGGACATGCCTTCTCACTCTCTGGCCTGCTCTTTCCCTCTCTGTGCTGGACTTATTCACATCCTAACCCTGCTTCCCTTGGCTAACTTCTTTTTCATTCTTGAAGTCTCATGTAAGGCTGGGCTAGGTGGCTCAGCCTGTAATACCAGCACTTTGGGAGACTGAGGTGAGTGGATTGCCTGAGCCCGCGGGTTTGAGACCCACCCGGACAACTTGGCGAGACCTCAACTCTACAATAAATCAAAAAATTAGCCGGGTGCGGTAGTGCATGCCTGTAGTTCCAGCTACTCGGAAGGCTGAGGCGGAAGGATCGCCGAAGCCTAGCAGGTTGCAGCTGCGGTGGCCGGGAGCGTGCCACTGCACCTGTCTGGGCAACAGAGTGAGACTCCAACTCAAAAAAAAAAAAAAGAAATCTCATCTAAGTCATCACTTTTTCCAGGGGGCCTTCTCTGGTCCTTCTGACCAGGCTATCCTGTGTCCCTTTGACTGTAGATAACTCCTTTTTCATAATCCTTGTGCAGTTTGTAATTTTAGGCTTGTGGGGAATGCCTATTGAACTATTAATTTACGGGTATTCTATTTTGCCATTTCTTCATTTTTATCAGGCACCAGGCTTTGTATTCCTTTGCCATGGGGATTTTTCCAGAGGGGAATTAAGCTGAATGAAGATGCTGCTGTTTATGTAAAACTCTCAGTCCTCTGCAGGCAAGGTGAAGGGAGCCCTGCCTTGGATGACAGAGAGAGAAGAAAGATTATCTTCGAGAATAGGAGGGTGGATGATGGTTGACGATACCGAGCTTAGTGGAGACCAGACAGAAGAGTAGCCAAGTGTTGAAATAATTTTTCCCCTGAGCATATCTCCCCAAAATTCAGCCTTTATAACAATTTTAAGTCATAAGTTGACATGACTGCTCATAATATTATGATAGATGAAGCTGGGTGCAGTGGCTCATGCCTGTAATCCCAACAAGTTGGGAGGCCAAGGTGGGAGGATTGCTTGAGCCCAGGAGTTCAAGACTAGCCTAGGCAACATAGTGAGATCTTATCTCTACCAAAAAATTAAAAAATTAGCTGGGCAAGGTGGTATGTGCCTGTAGTCCCACTTGGACACTGTGGTAGAAAGATCACCTGAGCCCAGAAGATTGAGACTGTGGTGAGCTGTGATCATACCTCTGCACTCCAGTCTGGGCAGCAGAAGAGTGAGACCCAGCCTAAAAAAAAAAAAAAAAAGATAATAGAGGAAAGAGCATGAAATACATCAGAAGTTGGACAATGGTGCCCACTCCCCTCCTATGCAAGGGTGGCCTTAACTTGCAGTTCATTTTCTCCACTCACTGGGTAGAACCTGTCTTTGTCTCAGAAGGAAATATGCCCAGGGAGCTATTAATAGCCCCTCAGGGGGATGACCAAGCTGTGTGCACCTGGGTAAGTCAGTGCCTCGTCATGGACTTCTCAGCTCAGACAAAGACTCCTAAGTCTGCAGGTGGCATTGAAGCAGAGGAATACCTGTGAGCTGCCCAGTGTCTTGGCCCCCTTGGCCCATCCAAGGCCTCGGGCAAAATAGGGATGCCGGCAGCAGTAATGACGGACCAGAAACCAGAGGTCCTTCTTGTGTTTTCCGAATCCTCATGAAGGCCCTGGACAAACCTAGGAGTTGGAATTTCCTGCTGCCCTGGCAGGATGAGCGCTTGAGTCAGTTTTGATCTAAAGAAAACAAACAAAACTGTATTTTCGCACATGAATTGTGGACTGAGGTTCATGCCCATGTGATTTGTTGAATGTCTGACTTTTCCAAGTCCCTGAAAGCCAAGACTGTTGGCCTGAATTCACAGCCCAACGCATGGTAAATGCTCAGTCAATATTTGCTGAGTCAAGTGAATGGGCAGTTTTGGAAGTCAAATCTTGGAAGAGCATCTTCCTGTTTCCTGCAGCCATGCCCTGCACACATGCACACATCAGCTCCAGGAGGCACTGGTGCTAACTATCCTGGAAATCCTGCTAACACTTGAACAGACACCGTGAAAGTGCTCTGGTGGTTTCTGTCCAGGCAGGCATTTTCTCTGTGGTGAGAAATACCTCTGAAGTTGCCTAGTCTGTTGGGGCTCCTTGCCCATCTTTTGAATTTTCAAGTGCCCCCAGCTATTGTGAGTGCATTCTATGTTTATATTCCAAGCAGCTTGAATCTGTGCCTTGCAAAAATGCAAGTTGGAAAGTTAATTCATTCCTTTATGTCAAGGTAATTGCAATTTCACCCTAATCCTCTCTTGTCAAAGACATTTCTACAATGCAGGGAGTTATCTTTTACAAGAGACACTTCAAGGTGATTTAATAACAACACTTGCTATGAGTCACATTTTCCCTGTAGTCATCTTCTCTTTAGTTTGGGAGAACAGGACTTCAGGTACAGAAGAGAGAAGGCATTTGGCTCCTAACCCACTTACATACTCTCAGCCAAATGTGTGCCTTCAAGAGAAAGAGAAAATCCTAATGGGCTCTTGTGGTGACTAAGGTGCTAAACTGCATCTTTCAGAGCAATGCTATTTTTGTTTGTTTGCTTTACGGCAAGCTATATTCATTCAATGCTCTGAAACGTCCTAGGACACTTATGAATTTAGCAACTATGGACAAAGAGGAAATGTCATGTGGAGATCAGTTACTAATTCAACAATTGACTGAGCCCCTGCTATGAACCAAACCCTGTGCAAGGGGCTTGGCTACACCAGCACACAGGTTTGCCTACCAGCTGCCCTGGCCAAGCCAGTGGTCAAAAGCAAGGGTCCCCGATCCCCTGGCTACCGACCAGAACCAGTCCGTGACCTGTTAGGAACTGGGCACACAGCAGCGGGTGAGTGGCGGGCAAACAGAGATCCACATTCTGTCAGATCAGTGGCACCATTACACTCTCACAGGAGAGCAAACCCTACTGTGAACAGCGCATGTGAGGGATGTAAGTTGTGCCCTTATGAGAATCTAATGCCTGATGATCCCCTGTCCCTTTCTACTCCCCCATCTGTGAAAAAACTGTCTTCCGTGAAACCGGTCCCTGATGCCAAATAGGTTGGGGACCGCTAGTCTAGGGGGACTACAGGTGTTAAACAAATAACAAAGGTCAAAGGTGTCTTTTTCTCTCTTCCTCCCTGTCTCTGTCTCTGCTAAATGGAAAACTATAAATTTATGTAATATACCCCTTTTACTCCTTCTGCATAATAAAAGGAATGCAGATGGGTTTTTAAAAATGTAACCAAATTCCTCTCTCACTGCACAGTAGGAAAAAGTTTGCACACTCCTCATAGTTTCCAATCCTCGCCTCACACTAGAGCACACCCAAAGGCAAAGGACATTGGCTGGACCGCGAGCAGGCTTCAGGCCATTTAGGCGTGAAAGGCCAGGAGGCAGCTCCATCTTGAAGACTGTTCAGCTCCACCAGGTAAGGTCTTCTCCCACAACCCACGCCTCTGTCAGGTTCAGCACGAGAGGAAATCGAGTTGAAGGTCTCAGTGAACACTGTCTTGGAAAGCCTTACCGTAATGACTCCCTGAAAAAAAAATACATAAACAAAACACATTTTTACATCCAGACTAAACAATTAGGTCAAGAGGACAACTTTGCCAAGTGCCACTTACTCCCACCTCCACCTGGAATTTTCTGCACATGCCAGCACTGGTGTTACTTGCTGTAGGCAAATTCTCTACCCATACTTAAAAAAACCCACACTGGATACTCCTAATGGACTTTTTAGCATGGCTCTTTCAACTGGGTTTCTAAGACAAGGAACAATGTAACTGGCAGGTAATAACAGGTTAACAGGATTGTCTTAACGGGTACCGGCACATTTTCAGTTAAGACTTTCACTAGCTGAGATGTTCTGTATAGGAGAAGGTCCACATGTCAGAGCCAGGCTAAGCAATGCCAAAACACTGGAGAGTTGTGACCCAAAATGGAGGTGTCAGGTCTGTCTCTTGACTAGAAAAAAAATTGCTACTCTCACCCATGTATAACATCATGTTGTGAATATGGTCATTTAAGACATAAAATTACTTGGAGGATAGCTACCTTGAACCCTCTGTGAAATGAAATGTAATAGAAATTAAATAAGCAGTTGGAGGCTTTAACTAACTGTTCAATACTTTTGAAAGTTAGAAAAGTAAGGAGAGAGAGCAGCTGCCTCTGTGTTGATAATTATTTTTTCCACCAGCAATTGGCTGTCTTTGGTTGGGGCCAGTCCTCTGCCTGAGCATCTAAACTACCAACAAAGGACCCTTATGTTCAGGTAGATTCCTGTGCAACAGAGCAGAACATTTGAATCGAGGATCCTTACACCTGTGGGTCTGAATATCTGAGGTTCCCTGCAAGGGGTCCATGCAGCCCTGAGGGGGAGTAATTCTTCTTCCTTGCTCCACAGAAAGAGATGGGAGTTGGGTAACTCCCTCCCTGATAACCTTTGTATGAACTAAGATCCCGCCAGAATTGCAAAAGTGCTAGTCATGTGATTTCAAGACAGAGACAAAAGCTTAAGCTGAAGTTACCACAAAGAATTTTGGTAAGACCTGACTAAGACTCCAGGTGTGGGGTCTAGGCATAAGTGCAGCCAGGGCTGAGAAACACTGGTTTAGCTTAAAACATCTGCCTTTCTTTATCAAAATCCAGGGATGAATAATGCACCCTGTTTTTCAGATAGATAATGTAAACAAGTGTTCTGTCAAGGTGTTTTGTGCTGTGTCCCCCAAGGATGGCGGGGACATCTGGGGAACCGTGGCAGTGGAGTGGTGATGTGCTGCTGCCTGGGGCCAGGTATGTGCCTAAAATTAACGGGAGTAAGAGAGCCAAAGCTAGATATAGTTGTGGGTCCCAAAAAGGAAGCCCAGGTAGTTAGTGGAAAAGGCGGATGTAGTGTTGGGCGGCCAGAGGGAAGATTTGAAATGGTTTATGCACCAAAGGGAAGCCAGTTCCCACATTGCACAGTGGGACTGCCACAGGGACTGACCTACATTCCTGGGGTGCCCGGCCCTCAGCTCATTGGATGGCTCTGGCCCCAGCGGCTATAGTTTGGTTCTATGTGGAAGAGGCAACCTGGAGGGGCTAGTGATCTCTAGTTCAGGTCAACAAACATGTATATTTACTGGGTATCAGGTACTGGGATTTCCACAAACTGGACATGGATGTAATACACTGATAACGGGGCCAAAAATCTAAACCACTCTGAAAAATCCAAGGTGATCACTGAACCTACATGCCACAGAGAACTACTTTGCATCATCAAAGCTTTGGGCTTGAAGCCTTTGTTCATGCTTATGTGCTCACGCCTGACCTTTCTCGGGAATTAGTACTGCCATATGTTGGAGATTTACTTGTATTAGGTTTTCACATGCCTGAGAATTGATGCATGGTGTCAACTCTGCAAAGGTCTATCTCACCAGCGTTTCCTATCCAAATCTTTCCATTCCTTTCAAATTACTTTCTGGGAGAAGAACAATTTTGAATTTTCCCAAACCAGAAGCTAAGAAAGGCTTAGTGAGCCACCGTGGTGGGATTGTATCCCGTGCTCTTACGCATTCTACTCAAACATTCTGTCATGGCAACCTGTTTGTTGTAAAGCAACCACACTTTGGGCAAAAAAGTGATATTTGGGGACCTTGCTCTAACAAATTTAGAGTAACCCAATTCCATTTTTTCTGCACTGGGCAACATTTACAACTATCACCGTGAAAATCATGTTGGATCTCAGTTAGTGACTCCCATCTGTCCTAGCGGTGTGGTGCTTTGTGCTGGTAGTGTTTTCGCATCACCTGTGAAGCTTGAAAGTGCCAGTGCCTGGCACCCCACCACCAAAGATTCTGATTTAATTGTTCTGGAGTGGAGTAATTTAAAAAAATTTTTGCTAGGCTTCCTAATATTAACTGCTGAGCACTTTAAGAAAGTGAGTGCTTATAACCAATCTCCCAGCTGGATTAACTGCCATCCCTTGATTTCTTCCTTGACACCATTTAACAATGAGCCATCGGCTTTTAATAACTGGATGTTTCCAGTTCTCTTGATGGACATCTGAAGATTAGGAGGACCTTCTATGCCAAATGGAAGCCTGATATTTTTGGTGAAACTAAAATATACTAGCTGGTTTTTGTGAAATTATTCTAAGGTTTCTAAGAATTTCCCACATCGACGGTTGGTGGCTTAGTGTTCATTGACTCCAAGAGAGAAGTGTGTTTGACTAGAGATACAATTAGCCTTGCCATCTTCCAGATACTACCCACTCCTTTGTATTTCATGATCTTAAAAGTATTGATTCTTAGAAGCAACCTACGTTGTCAAGCCCAACTTCAATCAAAAGCCTTGGTCATAAACAATGGTTTTTTTTTCAACTTTAGAAAAATCTTCTTCCTAGATTTGCCACATTCTTATTCTCTCTGACAAAAAACAAAACTCCCCATTGTCTGGTCTACTTGGATCTTTTCACCTCAGGGAATTTTTAAAACGTTTATGTTGTGGTGAGGGGAAAGAAATGATGAGGTTTAGATTGATTTGGGACTCACTTCTAGTTTCTTAGTAAACTTTGAATATATGCCTTTCCATTTTTTGGGGGGCGACAGGGTCTCACTCTGTCACCCTGGTTGAAGTGCAGTAGTGGGATCGTAGCTCACTGTAGCCTCAAACTTCTGGGCTCAAGTGATCCTCCCATCTCAGCCTCCCGAGTAGCTAGGACTATAGGTGTATGTGCCACCATACCTGGCTAATTTTTTTTACTTTTTGTACAGACAGGGTCTCATTATGTTTCCCAGGCTGGTCTTGGACTCCTGGTCTCAAGTGATCCTGCCTCCTTGACCTCTAAAAGTACTGGGATTACAGGTATACACTACCATGCCTGGCTACCATTTCTTGATACTTATATTTAATCCTGACTGGGTAAGGAGGAAGTCAGGGATTGTTGGATTTTTCTTTCTCCGTGCCATTTAGAACTATTTCAAGACTCTTTCCACCAGAGTTAAAACA
>CAUYQG010139714.1:0-34690 GCA_963574415.1 Tarsius wallacei | reverse complement strand
ACAGGCGCACACTACCACACCCGGCTAATTTTTGATTTATTGTAGAGATGAGGTCTTGCCAAGTTGCCCAGGCGGGTCTCAAACCCGCGGGCTCAGGCAATCCACTCACCTCAGCCTCCCAAAGCGCTGGGATTACAGGCTAAGCCTGGCTTCAATAGAAGTTCTTATTTTTAAGTTATCAAATAAAAGATTCTCCTTCAACACTGTGCATGTAGAAACCTCACAATCCATGAGAAACAGCTAACCACACGGCACTGATTTTGACATCTGAACAAATCCAGCCCTAGCCCTTGCCTGGCAGGTCACCAATCACACTGACACCTGTTACACAACAGGCACCCCCCCCACCTGAGTCCCTAATTTGGTTACTGTCCCTAATCTGGTTACTGTTGAGGTACCAGTGCCCATTCAAACCCATGAGGGCTCCAACGCCAGCTGCATCCTCATGCTTCTGTTGTGAGAAGGTGGGGTTGTAAGTTCCTTCATCAAAATGAATCAATTCACAGATAACACCCAACATCACTAGAAATGGAGTTGAGAAACCGTTGGAAAGCTTCAGCTCTGACTAGAGGACAGAGATTAGCTTTCTCATCCTCCCCTCAGCCTTGGATCAAATGCTCAATATGCACTTACACCCTATGTCTTTCCTTGGCAATCTCTAAACACCGTGACCAGCTCACACCAGGAATTTACAAAGAACAGCGAGGGAATCTGCAAAAGAAATGGAGAAAAGTGCACACAGCGCAAACTAACTGCACTCTGTCTTGAAATGCAGATATAGGAATCAAGGAATTGAAGACTACAGATTCATTCCATTCAATCAGCAAACACTTATTGAGTTCCTACTGGGTACAAAACTCCCTTTCACCAAGACAAGGACCCTAGCACCAGAAATTGGCTAGGCTACATGATAAGTCTGCTCTCTCTGCCCTCCTCTCTACCCCTGCCACCCACACATTCTCTTCCTTCTTCCTTCTTTTTGATTTATTGTAGAGATGAGGGCTTGCCAAGTTGCCCAGGTGGGTCTCGAACCCACGGGCTCAGGCAATCCATTCACCTCAGCCTCTTGGGCTGGTGCCAAGAGCTCTTACATAACCTCATCACCTTGCCCTACTGGTTTTACCAGTACCTGCTGGCTGAGCTGGCTCAAGTTTGCCAGGAAGTGGCAGACACCCATCTTACCTTGTAGACAGTTAACACCTACCTGGCTCAGGTTACCAGGTCACACTCTTTAGGGCATTCCCCTCACGAGCGTTTAAAAGATGGGGGCCCTCAATGTTCTAAGAGAAAATGAACTGAAGAATGTGCTGGCATGCATCCCAAAGGCCATTTTCCTCCTTTTGCAATGTAATATTTTCTCTCTAATATCACAATTATTGATGACTGGAGAATTTAACCCAAAATTGTTTCATATTTTACCCAAAGATCTTTGAAATGGAAATCCTGTTAATACTACCATGCTTTGCCTTTGTAGGAAGCAAACATTATCATATTCAATGTCCATTCTTTTCAAACTGGATATGAATACCTCCCCAACCTCCCCCACTACCCCACCTCCCACCGAGGCAGGGGCAGGTTGACCCCAGAAATAAGACAGAGGGCCAGGGGGGAAACAAAGCCACGAGATGGAATGGCACACCTTCCTGGAGAGACAATTTTCCCTTTAGAAGAAAAGATGTTTCACATTAAAACAAGCTCCAAATATATGATGTACTAAAATGAACAATGTTTTTTAAAGATTAAAAACTCAAGATTTCAAAGAAAGTTCTTGCTTGCAGCAGTCTGTCAGGCTGTGTCCACAATCTATAGAGTTTCCTGCAAATAACCCTCTTGCCTTTACATGTTCTTTGATGAAATTTTTGAGAAATGTTTCTTTCACTTATGCTATGAGTACCTTGAGGGATGGACTCTCTATTATCCTTCTCTTTATCCCCAGAGACCTAGAACAGACAGTTCCTAAGACAGTACGATAGTAGGCACTCAATAATGTTTGTGGAATAAATTTGGCTGAAATAATGGCAATGGCATTGTCAGTAACAAGAGATTTTGATCTCACTTGGCTGGAAGGAAAGAAAGGTGAACAGCTGTATGAGGAAGTGAAATAGAAGCAATCCGATTTACCAAAACAGCTGATGGCTGCCATGGCGACAATCAGATGAAGTAACTCAGTTTAGTTCTTTTCCACTTGAACAAGTACAGGAAGGCAAATATTATACTTGTTAATCTCACATCAGAAGGAGGTGGGGCTTAGGACACAAGTCTACCAGGTGACACCGGTGCCCATTAAACGTAATAGCCACTGAAGAGTTTGGAAAGGCATCATCATCATCATAATGCCACCCATGATAGCTAGTCCTGGTTTGTACACTGATCCGGGTCACTTTAATCATTTAAGAATTAAGTGGGAAATACTTGCTGCTCAAGTCAGACAACTGTGCAAAGCAGACCCAAACATATTTTTTTAAGAAAGGAAAAAAAAAACTATATTAAAATTGTAATACTCAGTGGAATGAATATAAGTCACGTTTGACTTCTACAATTACAAGAAGTGCTCAAAGTGGTTACCATCAGCGTCCAGATACTTCTGATTACAGCAAACATCTCTTAAAATGTGTATTTTTTTGGCACCTCCAGCATATATATTATGACCTAATGTGATATGGACTCACCCTGCTTCATTCCTAATAGTCTTACTTAAAAAGAAAATTAGCTGGACTCAAAAAGGTTACAGATGAAAGATGACTCAAAGAAACACTAGAGTTTACAGCAATGTTTAAGTTTTGCTGCTCCCCTGGTGGAGACACTGCATTTTCTCTCATTTGTAAATAATAGAAAAGACCATGATCACACCCACTTTCTCTACACAATCCCTCTTCTACCACAGCGAGTCACTCACCATGCCCAGTATTCCCCTTACTTTTCAAACTGAAGGGAGAAGTTGGGAGGAGGAGGAAGTGGGGATCCCAGCCCTGCAAGTCTGAACCGAACACCTGGACACCTCCCTGGGCTATTGGCTGAGTCCTAAGTCTCAGATGTGCAAACTGGCAGCCAAAACAATGCCTTTCAGATCGTCTTAATCATGATAGCCAGAGCTCAATGAAATTTCAGCTAAAATCTAAAGAGAAAGCAGGAAAACACTGACAGCACTAAAATGTTTGTATTGGTGGAGGAAGAAGTGAAAAACAGCAGCTGGAGAGAGATACCCAGGCATGGACAGACGCAAGTGAGGTTCAAAGACAAAAATCTGAGCATCTCTTTCTCCATCTGAAGTCTTACATGTAGACGTCCCCTTACCTTCTGATGACCTAGTAACTTGATATTATGTTACTTCTCTCAAGGCCATAAAAGCAGAACATATACTGTATTTTTTCATCATTTTATTCCATCATATAAGAAATAAGACTTTATTAGTTCACAAGATCTCGGATCAAATCTCTGCTCTTAAATTAACTGAGCAAGTCCCTTGATGTTAACATCTCTGGGTCTAATTTCTAGGTCTGCTCCTCCAGTAATCAGAAATGAGCAAGCCCACCTTCCAGGGATGTTCCGAAAATTAAATGAGTGAACACTATAAAACACTTAGCACATATGGAATACTTTTGTCCAGCAATATAAATGCCCAGCAAAGTGTCCTCTCCTACACAGCCTTAGAAGAACACCAAACCCGAAAACTATTCTAGAGGACGCCAAGTCGGCGAACAGCTTGGACCCAAGCCCTGGGGAGCGACCCGGAGGCCTCGGGTGGAAGGTGACGTAATCAGGACACGATGAGATCCCGGGAGCGCACAGGTGCCCGAGGCTGCGGATTTCAGGACCGCCCGTGTCATTAACAAGGTGCCCCTTGCGGGGCTCAGACTTGCGCAGCAAAACTTTCTCGATTCAATGAACGCATTCCCTTTCCCCAGCCCTAGGGGATGTCCTCTTGGAAAAGTCCAAGCGAGTCGGCGAAAGGAGAAAAGCAACTCACAGAGAAGAGTGGGCCCCGAGTCTGGAGGGGGGAAAGCAGGAGACAGGGCGCGGCTCTACCACTCCCCGCCCCCAACCCGCACACGCACCTGGGGATGAGCTTGGCCTCGTCCCCGAGCCGCCCCTGGAAGTCCTGCCAGGCCCGGCCGGGGCTCGCCGGGCGCCCGCAGTCGGCCTCCGCGTCCTCGCCGTGCTCGTCGTCCCCGCGGTCCCGGATCTCGGGCCCCGCCACCGCCGCGGGAGGCGCCGGCTCCCGCGCGCCCCGGTCCCGGCGCCGCGCCCCGCGGAAGCCGCGCGCGAACTCCTGGAAGGTGATGGCGCCGTCGCGGTCGGCGTCCAGCCGCCGGAACACGGCCTCGGCCACCGCCGGCCGCACGCGCAGCTCCTCGCACAGCGCGCCGAACTCCTCGCGCTCCAGGCGGCCCGAGCGGTTCGCGTCGCAGGCGGAGAACACGGAGCGCAGCCGGCTCAGCTCCTCCCGGTCCCCGCCCGCCTCCATGCCGCCCGGCCGGGGCGCTGCGACGGCGGGGCGTCCGGGGCCACCTGCTGCCGCCGGGGGCCCCGCGCGCGGCGCCCGTCCGGCCGGTTCGGCCGCTGGCGGGCGGGTCCGGCGGGGCGGGGCGGCGGGGGTGGCGCGGCGGCTCGCCCCGACGCAGGACCTCGCCCCCGGAGCCGCGGTGCGCCCCCGACCCGTGGCACCG
The DNA here is from genome assembly GCA_963574415.1 of Tarsius wallacei. Taxonomy (NCBI): domain Eukaryota; kingdom Metazoa; phylum Chordata; class Mammalia; order Primates; family Tarsiidae; genus Tarsius; species Tarsius wallacei. Next base: position 30,023 of record CAUYQG010139714.1, on the reverse strand, counting down.
CCGCGCAGCGCCCGCCGCGACTGGGCGCCCGCGCGGCGCGGGGACGCTCGCCACTCGCCGGGCGGACCGGCCCCGCCCAGCCCGGGGGGAGGCGCGCCGCTCCGGTTCCCACGCCTCCGGAGTGGGCAGGTGCCCGCCGCGCGGGAGTCGGGAGCCCGGCGGAACCGGGGGTGCCGCGCGGCGCCCAGTCTCTGCGGGGCCCGGAGCTCCTCGCTCCCAGAGACGGTGCTGGCGTGACCGTGGGGAGCCAGCTCACCGGACGGAGGTAGGTAGGGGCAGGATTCCCAGCGGGTTAACCGTATGTGCGTTTCAGCCTTTCCTGATTCTGGAAACGTGACCGACTTCCCTTTACACCATTTTTCTTACAAATTTTTCCTTACCCCAAGACCCCATTCTCTCATTTCGTCGGCTCTAGCTAACGCGTTTCGTCTGTCCCACCACTTAATAAGGTACATCAGAGATCCACAGATCTTCCAGATCTCCAAATACAACTTTTCTCAATGCTTGTCTCCTCAACCTGAGACCATCACCAAAATCGCTTGGCAGGCAACATTCTTTAAACAAAGACTGGGGTCGTTTTTTTGGTTTTTTGTTTTTTTTTTATTTAAGCAAAACTCGTGGGAATCAGATATCAAAGGCATGTTGTCCTTTGATTGTAAACACTTGTTTAGACACTGCTATTGTTTAACACGGATTGCTTAATGAATACGAGATATTTAATATTCATCTGTTCTTATCCTTTTTAAAGAATCTTGTTCATCCATTTCCAGAAGACCGGCCGTCTGTCGTCTGTTATATGGTTTATGTGCATAATCCTCAGGTGATTCTCATAGCGTGTGAAAGTACGTTTGGGTTGTTTTTGCTTTATTCCTATGCATTTTTTCTACACTTTAGACTCTCTTTTATTTACTGCCATTTCTCTTAGTTATGACTGTATTTTCCTTTTATCTCATTTGGAATTCTCTTTATCGTTGATTCACTTTTAAAACTATGACAGTTAAGTAGAGGATATTACTGACACATTCCCCCCAGGCTAGTGTTCTTAAACATGAAGCTGAGTGCTAAGCATCTGAGGAACTGCCCTTTCTCGAATTGGGCAATAGACATGGTCAACACTAACAGCTTCTAACAAGCTGTAAATACTGTTTATACTAAGAACCTCTATCCACAAATCGAACTGGTAAATGATGAGAGGCATTCCATTGGAAGCCCTGGTCTTAGCAACCTAATTGCTAACAGTCGTATATATTTGGCCAGCTAATCCATTGAAATGAATTTTATCATTAGTGCAATGTAAGTTGTTATTGATTTTGAGTTTATGCACTTTCCTGTTTGTTCTAAAGATTGATTTTTTTTCACATAAACAGTGACTAGCTTGGTAATGCCTTTAAAGCTTTACAAATATACTTATTAAACTAGATCTTTGAACTATTGTTATTATCATTATACTGTTGGCAATTAATAAATACTCTTTCAAAATTGGTGAGTTAATAATGGTTTTTAACCACTTGAGCAGAAGTGCTTTCTTGAAGACTGCTTGCCAACTTCATTCCTGAATTTTCACACTGACTTCTATGCTCGTTATTTCTGAATTTTTATATTCTATGACCTGCTTTGCCCTTTTCCTGAGTCCCTTCAATAAAGAATCATCAAGAAACATGGACTATTCCAAATATCTTGTGCATACATTTTCTTATTTTCACTGATATTAACCTATTTCAGATCCACTGTGTCAATTACTTACAACTGCATAACAACACAACCGACACATAGTGATTTAAAACAGCAGCCATTTTATTTGCTTGTAATTCCACTGTCATCGATTTGGGTAAGGTTCAGCTAGGTGGCTTTCTGCTAGCTTGCCTAAGATCACTCACGTTGTTGTCATGGTGTCTCAGTTGGGGCTGGGTGGTCTTAGTGGTCCTCACTCACAGGTCTGAAAGTCGGTGTTGGCTGCTGGCTGGGCTGTGTGTCTTCAGGAAGCTAGCATAGGCTCTGTCACATGGTGACAGTGTCCCAAGAAGGTAAGCCCCAACACACAAGTGCTTTTCCAGCCTCAGCTTATGTCATTTTTGCTGATATTCCATTGACTAAAGCAAGTTACATGACCAAGCTCTAAGCCAACGTGAGAGGCCATGGATACAGGGAGATGCACCTGTACTTCACTGGAGGCCTTTACTGTCACATATCGCACCTAGGATGCAGGGACAGCCTCTGATACACTCTCCCAGGCTACTGTTCTGTCATCCTCCTGATCATTTTAGACAACCACAGCTAAACAATTCTTCCCAAACACCAATTATTCTGTCATTGTCCAGCTCTGTGTTTCTCAGTCAATGGTAGTTTTGTTCCCTAGGAGAATTTGGCAATGACTGGAGACATTTTTGGTTGTCTTAATTTGAAAAGGAGGCAATACTACTAGCATCTAGCAGGTAGCTTCCAAGGATGCTCCTGAATATTCATCCTACAATGCACAAACCAGTGCTTCCCCTTCCTCACCCATTGCAAATAATTATCTGACCCAGAATGTCAGCAGTGCTGAGGCTGAGAAAGCCTGCTCCACACCTTAGCTCATAAACCCTCAGTCATGCCCAAATAAACGGAGAACCAAAAGTAGGCTCTTCATCTGGGCATTCAAAACCCTCTACAGTCTGGCCCCACCATAGAGATCCAAACATTACACCCTTTAGTCTCCCTCATGGCTTCTGCTGTCCCCTAATTAAGCCACACTTCATCACATGATTAATTTAAAACTTCTTTATCAGGGCAAAATGTGAATATCAAGCAGGTCCTTTAGCTTTTTTCTCTTCTGTCTAACCAAACCATTTTCCAGTTTCAGTGGAACTAGATCCTACTTTTCCTACTGAAGTTTCCACAATTTCATTGTAAACTGTCACTCACAAGTACTTTGCTTAGTGTATATGATGTCAGCTCAAGTAACAGGCTGCAGGAATGCTTTTGAATATCCCCAGCAGTACACTCACTGGAAAGTCAAGGTTATATGATCTGTCTCTAATTTTTTTCAAGAAACAGAGTAATGAGAGAAGGAAGAAATACAAGGCACTTCTTTTTTATTTTAGCATCCAGAAACAGCTAGCCAGGAACTGGAGGTAACAGAGCAGTCTTTGAGAGTCAATGAATTGGCAGGTAAGGAGAGCTTCCCCGTTGATACTGGCATAACTTTAGAAAGTTCATCTTGCTCTCTGGGTGCTCAAGGATTTTAAAAATCAGAGATAATCTTGTAAGAGCATGCTTCTCAAAGCAGTGAAAAGATATCCTTGGAAATGAAGAGTTTTTGTGATCAAATACATTTGTAAAACACAAATAAATTTGGAAAAGAATCCCACTGCAGTGCTTTTGGGTGAGATAAAGAAAGCTGTTTAATATTTCCTAAATGTATTTGACTATGGAAGCTTTTAGTTTTGGGGTTTGGTTTGGTTTGGTTTCAGTCTCTATGAGCTTTCTACAGAGTTAGCGCTCTTGAAAACATACTTTGGGAAACTTCAAATTAGACAATGAATAGAGTAAGGAGTCATGAGAAATAATACTCTGCTATTATATCATAAATTGGCCCAACTTCCTGTAATGGAAATGAGCACCACTCCCTTAACCTGCTTTCCAACCAGTGAGAGGAGCTTTTAGTGGAAACCTGTTGTAACCCACCATGTAGGATTTCCTTCAAGTGCAAGAGACTTCCTTAGAGCATGACTCAATACTGTAGTTACTCTGTCCCAGAAAGATTCAATATACCAGTTAACATGGAAGTAGATATTCGGGTGATGGCATACCACTGAAGCACCATTTAGTAGACTCAGTAACTCTCTGAAATACCTGAGTAGATATTCTCTGAAACAGGCATCTTGCAAGAGCTTGAGTCTTCGTTTTCTTATGAATATCTACTCAGGTGTTGCAAAGAGGACTGTGTCAGCAAACCTATGCTCCAAACGATATTATATACCATTTCATATCTCAAACCAGAGCAGAGTTGGCTTTCTTTCTAGAATTGAGTGGAAAGTGTTAAGTTTCAAACTTCTGATCTCATTATGTGATGACAGAGCCAAAGCTTATGTGCCGTTTTCCTGCATTAGCCAACTGTGTGTCTCATCCAACTTGTCTCAGTGGAGACAAAAGTTTGTGTTTTCTATTGTACTCATATATGCGAGAAGTGGAGAAAACGAAATAGAATCCAATGAAAACACATAGACCTCAGTTCAAATTTTGGAGAGCAGAGAAAGCAAATTATGGTAAGTAAAATTCTGCAATGACCTGCAAACTCCCACCCCATTCACATACATGCTCTGCATAATCCCTTTCTTTTCAGAGAGAAGGAACTGTGAATATGATGAGATCCTTTCCCCTGTGATTGCATTATGTTACATGACTCCATTCCCCTGACAGCTTTGAAGAAGTAAGTTGCTGTGTGATGAGAAGGCAGCCTTAAGGAGCTGAGGATGCCTCCTTTCTGACAGTCACCAAGGTACCTGATACCTCCGCCCCACAACTGCAAGGAACTGAATCCCACCAACTACCTGAAGGGGCTTGGAAAAGGACTCCCCTGGTATGAAATCGTCACCTTGATTTCAGCTTTCTGAGACCTTGAGCCAAAACCCAGTTACATTGTTCCCAGACTTCTGAACTACCACTTTGAGATAATAAATGAGTAGTGTTTTAAGCTGATAAGTTTGTGGTCATTTGTTTATCATAAACTAATACACAAATGTAAATTTGTTTTCTTGAAAAATAAAAAGGAGGAAGGAGACAAGGGTTGAAGAATCAAAACTCTGACAATGACTGGGAGCAAGACATGACAGGTTGTTCCTCAGGCAACTATTTGTCACTCAATTTTACACTAAGTAAAGTAGCTTTTGAGGACTCTCATTTTTCATCTTGTAAACATAAGCCATTTAATACTATCTAACAGTAGCTGATAACACTTTCTGCAAACAAAAGCTGGTAAAGCCTTTGAAGCTAATTATTATCCTAGAGAAGAAAAATTTAAAAATTGCTGCAAAACTGTGATGGTACCTAAGGAAGATTCCACTTAAGATTCTTCAGCATAAATAAACTGGAAAGTTTTGACCACTATTATTGAGAGTGAAATTATCTCTTAACCACTTCTAATGAGGTAAAATATATGCACAATAAAATGCACACATTTTAAAGTGTAGTTTAGCGAATTTGGACAAATGTAAATATCTGATTAACTACCACTCAGTCAAGACATAGACTCTTTCCACAATCCCAAAAGTTCCCTAGAAACCCATCCTGTCAATGTTCTACCCAACCACAGACCCCAGGTCACCACCAACCTGTCTCTTGCTCGCTATGGATTTCATGTGAGTGTGCCTTTTCTAGAATTTCCTGTAAACAGAATTGTGCAGTATGTATTCTATGCTCAGCTTCTTTTGCTCAGCATAAGATTTTTAGGTTAAGTTATATTGTTGTGTATTTCAGTACTTCATTCCTTTCTAGTAATAAGTAGGATTCCATTACACTACAGAGTGTTTATCCGTTCATTTGTTGACTGACATTTGGGTTATTTCCAGGTTTTAGCTATTGTGAGTAAAATTGCTATGACTATTTCTGTCCAAGTCTTTGCATGAAGGAAGACATGTTTTCATTTCTCTTGAGTAACTTCCTACTAGTGAGATTGCTGAGTCATATGGTAGACACATGTTTTACTTTATAAGCAACTAAGTGCTTTCCAAAGTGATTAGACAATTTTACATTCCCACCAGAAGTGTAAGAGAGTTATAGTTGCTCCACAGCCTTGCCAGCCTTTGGTACCTTCAGTCTCTTTACTTTTTTAGCAATTCTAATGGATGTGTACTGTGGATGTGTATGGCACTATGGTTTTAACTTGCATTTCCTTGTTGACCAATGATGATGCGCAGTTTTTCATATGCTTATCAGTCATTCTTGGGTCTTCCTCTGTGAAATATCTATTCAAATCATCTGTCCCTTTTTTATTGGGTTGTCATTTTATTGAGTTGTAATCGTTCTTGTATATTCTAGAAACAAGTCATTTGTCGTATGTATAGTGTGTGTGTATGTACTTTGAAAACCTCTCATTCTGCACTTTGCCTTTTCATTTTCTTGATGGTATCTTTTGAAGAGCAGATACTTTTTGTTTCAATGAAATTCAGTTTATTCATTTTCCTTTTGTGGTTTGTATTCTAGTAATCTGTCTAAGAGCTTCTCTCTACCTTGGGTCTTCTTGTAGAAATATTACAGATTTATCACCTACCAGTGCATCTACGATCCATTTTGAGTTAACTTTTGTATATTGGGTGAATTAAAAGTTGAAGCTCATCTTTTTTTCCTGTACGGATTTCAAGTTCTTCCAGCACTATTTTTGAAAACACTATCCTCTCACCATCGAATCACCTCTGTCAGAAATCAAATGACCATATATGCTTTGGTCTTATTCTCGACTTTGTATTCCTTCCCGTTGATTTGTTTTTCCTTTCACCAACATCATGTGGTCTTGATTACATTGCTTGATCATAAGTTGGATATTAGTCTCAAAATTAAGTAGTATTAGTTCTCCAAATTTGTTATTTGATGTTTTTCAAAATTGTTTTGGATATTCCTGGTCCTAGATATTTCCATACAAATGTTAAGAACAGTTTGTCAATTTATACAAAAATATATTCTGGTGGTGTCATTTTTGTATGATGTTGAAATTTCACATAAAATAATTTCTTGATTATCTCCATCTAAATGAAAAATAATTTATATCTCACTTTAATTGGGAAAAATATACTTAACTAAGTATATTTTCAAGGTCTTTGTTGATTGAAATTCTGTTTTCCTGAAAATGTTAGCAGGTCAGGGCAGAAATGTCATAAAATACTTTGACTCTTTTGTAGGCTTCTTTTATTTTGCTCAGATCAGAAGTGATGGTGCAGTCATAAAGAAGGAGAATGTTCAATTTAAAAAAAGAAGGAGAACAAAAGATCCCAGATTGTGTGGAGTAGATACAGTTGAGCTTAGATTCTAAGTATGACAAATGCATGAAAAATATTTCAGATAAACTTGACTGGTACTTTTTGTTTCTGAAAAGAAAAAAGATTGCATCAAACTTAAGAATTACAAGTATGTTTTTAAAATGCCATCACATGTGAGTATGTGCTTAGTGAGGAAATGTTGAGAATATCTAAAGTTAAAAACCAGCTGCCAAAGGAAAGTGTCGGTCCTCCCATGAGAGATACTCTGAAGCAGATGTCAGCAAACCCAGTCCACTATCCTATTCTGTGGGGCCCACAAACTGAAAATGGTTTTATGTTTATAAGTGGTGGGGAAAAAAATCAAAAGAAAAATATTTTGGAACATGTGAAAGCTGTATGAAATTCAAATTTTAGTGTCCATAAATAAAGTTTTATTGTAACACAGTCACACTCATTTGCTTTCACACTGTAAGAGCACAACTGAGTAGCTGTGGCAGACACATATGGCCTGCCTAGCCTAAAATATTTCCTCTCTGGCCCTTTACAGAACGTTTGCCAATCCTGCTGTGTGGGAAGAAGGGAGAGAAGGACATGTTTCACTTACTCTTGTAGTGCAAGTTAGCTTTATTCATTGGCAAGAAAATCTTATTTTCACACCAGTCTTCTATTAATACCTTCAGCGCCTCTAAAATTTCTTCAAACCGGTTAAAAATATAGTAATCAACTTGCAGGGAAAGAAGTGAAGTCATCACAAGGGAATAGAATGAAAGAAGACTATGGCCATTCTATTAATAATAGCGTATTTAACATTTTAAAAATAAAATATGAACTGACCAGCAACAGCAGAATTTGTTTAAACTTTTTGGTTTCTCAATATTGTAAAAGGATTCAATTATAAATTCTCCTTAGAGCACATTAATTTTATCTTTTGTGAAGAATTGCCTGACCTCTTTTTATATTGAGAAAAGGACCATGATGTTCATTTTGTTTTCCACTTCGCCTTCCCAGTCAGCAAATTCCAACTTAGAGTTTGTATGGAATCACTGAATAGAGTCTGTATAAGTTTAATATTAAAATGGTGTACTCAGCTTAACCCTGATTCTGTTTGCACTTTTCTCTAGCTGGTTTCTGATACTTTTCTTAATATAATTTTTAGTTACTCAGCTGTATGTGTGTGCACGCATGTGCGCTTTTTTTTTTTTTTAAGGTAGGATTTATTGAGAGGCGAGGAAAGCTCCCACAGTGGGAGGGGACCCTAAGGGGTGGCCCCATGTGTGCATTTAAGTATAAAAGAAGTCTCCAAGTTGTCTTAAAAGCAAGCAGGATGTATAAATTATAAAAAATTATAAACAACTCTTAGATAGCCATGCTCATTTTAATCTTGGAACAATTAGAATAATAATTATACCAACATTTCCTTGTTATTAATTTACTATTTTACAGCTGCTTAGGACAACCTCAACCTTTTCCCGAACTTGTGTTCTAACAACAGACAAATCATGTCCTAAGACCACAATGGAGTTCTTTCTAGGGAAGCCTATGAATTTGATCTCAAATACTCAAAAATTTCTGTTAGTTCCAGAGGATGCAATGTGAGCATTGCTAGATCAGAGATACATTTATATTCATCCAAAATAATGTAGAAATATACCTTTCTATACGGCATAAAAGTAGTTCCCAATGCTATAACATGAGATGTTAAAATATTAATCTGTATCTTAGACTAAAAAAGATTAAATGTCCTGTTCCCAGAAGTACAAAAATAAGACAAACTAAATCAGAAAGAGATACAAAAACTTCTAAAACCATTCCTGTTTCTCTGGAAAGCATTATATAATTCAATATTCAGAAGATGAAATATTCAAATAAGTCTTGTTTCATCAATACCCTGGCACCTCAGATTAACAATGAACTAGGACACTAGTGTCTTACTAATGTAGTAATTGGAAATACAGGATCAGAACTTCTAATGATATTACACAAATTTCTTAATATGTGAGTCCTTAATATCATAGAAGATAGATGGATAAAATAGACAACTAGTTTAAAAAAGAAAAAAGAGGTCACCTTTGCCACAAAATGAGATAGCAGAAGACAGAATTTTTTCCATTAACATATTTGTGAAGAATGCCATGCCCTGGCCGGGCTCGGTGGCTCAGCCTGTCATCCCGCGCCTTGGGAGGCTGAGGTGAGTGGATTGCCTGAGCCCGCGGGTTCGAGACTCACCTGGGCAACTTGGCGAGACCTCATCTCTACAATAAATCAAAAACTAGCCGGGCGTGGTAGCGCGCCTGTAGTTCCAGCTACTTGGAAAGCGGAGGCGGAAGGACCACCAGAGCCCATCAGGTCGAGGCTGCGTTGTCCGGGAGCGGCCACTGAAATCCCGTATGGGAGCCAGAGTGAGACTCCTACTCAAAAAAAAAAAAGAATGCCATGCCTTTAGTGATGATTTTTTTTAAGACAACGTAGATTTTATTCTGTCTTTCAAGCTCGCAGTTCATGTTTTCCAGCAATAAACAAGTTATTAGTTAATCGTCTAAAAAAAATTTACAATTGGCAAGAAAACTTCCTCAAACTGTTTATTTGTTTTGAAATCTAAAAAGGTCCAGTGTGCCCCACAGAAGTCTTTGTTCTATGCATTCCCCCACTTCATGAAATAGTCATTACAAAAATCTCAGATTTCACCCAAAAAGCTTAGATTTCACAGAGCAGAAAGGAGTAATCACATAACTTTTGAAATAGGGGACCCCTGAAATGGCAAGTGAACTTTGCTAACTCCTAAAATTTTTTCCCCCTTGGATTACTGTATAATTCTGTAAAATGGCATTCCAAGAGCAGAGGTCACCTGACTGAAAGGTATTGAGTTTTAACTTTTTCCAACTATTTTTCACTTTGGAATTTTTCACTTTGGAATTTTTTCATGAAAGGACATGAAAACTTGGTTTATCCTTAAATGAAGTTACCAGAAGCTATTTCTTGGAAAATATTTAATGATTACTACAACTCTGTGTTGATAAAATAGAAGCAACCATAAGGGCTTATGAAGAAACATAAACCAATGCTCAGTTAGCATCAGGCTTCCTCTTTGCTTTGTGATGACATTTAAGACTGAAAGAGACACACGTGGGCATAATCAAAGCTCTCTTACTGTGTACAATTTTTACAGTTTTTTAAACCACACCCAGAGTGATATTCTTACAGAAACTGAGTTTCACACTTCCAAACTAATATGACAATGATTAGCCACTGAAAAAATTCTGAAAAGGAGAAAAAGAATGAAAACCTTATTAGAATAGGTCATTAAATATGCTTTCTACAAATATTTGTAAAGAATTTAGCCCTTAACCTTACCTTAACCCATCCCACTTTATCTACTGCACCCTCCCAACCAGGCTGAGACTACAAATGGATCTTTAAAAAAGAAATACACACAGTGCACACATGTAATAAATATTTTCCAGACTGCAAAAAGCAGCAAACCATGAAGATTATAGAAGCAAAAATCTAAAGATGTATGAGTTTCATCTTGAGATTATTAGATAAATCATCCAGATGTGCTAGCATTTTGATGTGTATTTAATAATAATGAGGTAATAATAATTATTAGCTTAACATCTGACACCAGAATGAACTCCTGGAAGGGGACCATCTTTGCTTGGAATAATACCTTGATAGATTTTCTTGTGGGCAAAAAAGAATCTGTGGAATAACAGTGATGATTCTGTCACTTCTTATGGACAAGGATGGATTTTTATTCCTCCTGACAGGTGAATAAAGAAGACAAGAGAAAGGAAAGAGAAGACACAAAGTAAAGAGATTGAAACTGGCAAGGTGAAGGGCCATTGCTCAGACAGTTAAAGAACTTATGAAAGTGTTTTCCTTGCTGTGATGTAAGCCCCTATTAGGAATTCCTGAAATAGTTTTACAAGTTTATTTTGCTCGCAAATGAGCTAGAAGAGCCTGAATTAAAATTGGCCAGGTGGGAAGAAATAGGAGCCCAGGAAGCAAGAGAATATGGAGAGGAGGGAGACATGAGAACAAAGTCCGTTGCAGAATTTGTTAAAATCGTGGGTATGGAATTTTGATTCTCTTGAGCAAATGTTTACCTAGGTCTCAAAGGCCTCTTCTAGCCTAAGAGATCTCTGTATAATTGAAATTAAGTAGTTCTCAGAGGATGATTCCTGGACAGCAGCATCAATATCACTGAGAAATTGTTAGAAATTTTGGAGGTCCTCATTCCTGACCTGCTGACTCAGAAACTCCAGCGGTGGGCTCACCAATCTGTCTTAGCAAGTCCTTCAGGTGATTCTGATGCACGTAAAACTTGAGAATCACTGACCTCAATGACTTGCAGCTGTCAAAGTAAATGAAAATGGAGACCAGGTCTGAAGAATCCCTGAGATGGCAAAGTCATTTAGTCCTCACTGGTGACCTTAGCCAGGCTTGATTTGTAAACATAAGCAAACCTTAAGTTTAGCTATTTCTTGGAAATGCCTACAACGGGGTCCCCCCTAAAACGGAATTATTTTTGAAGGGTAGGCCCCTTGTAGTACAGACTTTTCCCCCCTAAGTTGAGTGTTCTAGGAACCCATCAGCATTAAGGTACTAGCTAGGGTTGCTGGGAGAGGCTGTGTTTGGTTACAGTAAATTCTTTTTTGGAGATTCTTTCAACGCATTTGCCCATTTTATGATGGGTGATTCACGAGTGCACCTGCCCACACCACGCTGAGTGTTCACCACTTTTTGACCAAAAACAGCATGACCCCCATGCCCCACCCTTCCTATTCATCCGATCTCACCCCAAGTGACTTTTTTTTGTTTCCCCAGATGAATAAAGTCCTCAAAGAGAAACGTTTTGCCGATGTGGAAGTAATACGAAAAATGGCAGAAGCACCAAAAGTCATCAAAAGTGATGAGTTCAAAAGCTGTTTTAAACAGGGGCAAAGATTCTCAATGGGTTTATTGCATGAAACGGAGAGTACTTTGAAGGTGACTGAAGTTTGTTTGTTTGTTTGTTTGTTTTGGAGAACAAGGGAAACACTTTAATCATCATATGCAGTTTCAACTAAGAACCACCACGATTGGTTAGATCTCAAACAAGAGTTTCTTAACATACAACTCATTATATGAAGAGAGTTTTTCTAAGTAAAAAACATTTAGGGTAATTCAGTAGAGTAAAACAAAGAATGATCTTCATAGTAGAGAACCTCTTATGCGTGGAGGTCACAGTTCCAGTATAAAAGGCCACAGGGACAGTATGAATGTCCCCACTGGGCGATGTCAGGCTCCTTCCAGGGCATCGATTGGAGATGGTCATGCTGTGGGCCCCGAGCAAGGCTGGCATTCTTCCCCTTTGCAGGTTCCTCCATATGGCAAGCCTTGGTTTTCAGCAGCTTGCAGGGGTGGCCTGGGCTCAGGGAGGATCCCTGGGCATCTGTCTTTCCACCTGCCCAGGTGGTGGCATCTCCTGTCTGGTGGTGAACCCTTCGGACCTCTCTAACGGCAGCATCTGCCTCTTGTTGAGGTGACTGGAGCTCCTTCATCATTTTAGTCATTGGTTTCTGGACTTCTGAGTCTCAACAGCATTTTTGGCCCCTCTCACCTCCAGAAAGAGCTCTGTGCCTGGTGGACGCCCAGCTCAGGAGCCTGAAAGCACCAGAGTCCACTTTCCCACAGAACTGAGGGTATTGGCAGGAGTGGTGGCTAAGCCCAGCAAAGTTATCAAGTGACCAGACCCAGGCCTGCTCTTGGGTGAGGCCAGATGGCATGTAGGGCTCCAGACATACTTTTCCAAGGCTGATGGAAGGAATTCCATAGCTTCAGCCTCCTAGACTTGACCAGGACGAGCCAAGTAGCTAATCTAGGGAAAGGGCAGATCTGACTGAAGTTCAAACAATCAAGAATAAATACACAATTTTTAATAAATAAATTTCATTTTTTGTGTTTACCCTCATATACTTAAGAAAAATAAAACTTAAGGCTGGCTAATCAGAAGCTGTCAATTAATTTATAGCTATAAGCTATTCATTAGCATCAAACTATATGAATTGCTGTTTGCTCAAATAAATTCTTTAAAAATTTATTGAGCATTAGTTTATCTTTTTTTCTGAGTTGGAGTCTCACTCTGTCGCCCAGACTGGAGTGCAGTGGCACACTCATGGCCACCCCAGCATCAACCTGCTGGGCTCTGGCGATCCTTCCGCCACAGTCTTTCAAGTAGCCGGAACTACAGGCACCTGCTACCACGCCTGGCTAATTTTTTTTTTTTTTTTAATTTATTGTAGAGACGAGGTTTCACCAAGTTGCCCAGGCTGGTCCTGAACCTGCGGGCTCGGACAATCCATTCGCCTCAGCCTCCCAAAGTGCTGGGATTACAGGCTGAACCACGGAGCCCAGCCTGTTTATCTTTTAACACAGACTTCTGATATGATGATTAAAAAATACTGATGTCAGAGAATCATCCTCAGTGATCCCACCAACCTAAACAAATTATACTTTTAAGAAACAAATTGCTAAATCTACAGGCGGGAAGGTTAAAATCTCCGTTAAGCATTATTTTTAATTCACCTCTGGGTGGATTTCCTAAAAAAATAATTTAATAACTCTAAATTAACCCAATTCATATTTAATATCACATTCATGCCCGCCAAAAGTATTAATTCTTCTGCCCATTTAAAACTCCCCTGTTAAGCTACTTACCAACAGATATGGACCTGTAGGAAGACGGATGAGAGTGGCGAACAGCAAGAAATTGCTGGAAATTAGGGGAAGTAGGTTTGTAGCAAACACACTGGTATTTCTACTTCCCCAGACCTACCTGTTACATAAAGGGGACAGTCATCCCTCACAGAAGGTATAAATGGAAATATATGAGAGGCCAATGCAGATATGGCTGTGCTAACGTTATAGGCAAAGAAACTTTCCAGTTCCAATTCTAAGTATTATGATCTTCAATTCCCAGATGATAGAACCAGATAGCTGTACACATTGTCCAAGATGACCTGAGTTAGAGATTTCGTACATTTCATACTATGGATGGTGCTTTTTTTTTTTTTTTTTGAGTTGGAGTCTTACTCCATCGCCCAGCCTGGAGTGCAGTGGCACACTCACAGCCACCCCAGGGTTGTCAACCTGCTGGGCTCAGGTAATCCTTGTGTCTTAGCCTTCCAAGTAGCCAGAACTACAGGCATGTGCTACCAAGCCTGGCTAATTTTTTTGATTTATTGTAAAGATGAGGTCTCTCCAAGTTGCCCAGCAATCCTCTCACCTCGGCCTCCCAAAGTGCTGGGATTACAAAGGCCTGGCCAGATGGTGCTTCTAAGTGCTAACAATGGCACAGAAAACCTCCAAGGATGTTCCCTGAAAGAATTCTTCAGATTTCAGTAATAAGAAGTCTACGTCTTTCAATGCTAAGAACCATTTTACATACAAAAACTCATTTCTATCCCCATCTTCAAAACTGACATTTTCTATCATTTCGTTTTAATAACAGAAAAATTAGAGATAGTTTAAATTTCACAGTACTATCTCTGAATATTTGAGATTCTGGTATTTCACTGGGTTCCAGTGAGTCATTAGACTAGTGCCATCGAGGAAATAAGTCTTCCCTGTAATGATTCTAAAAATTCAATTTTTTTTTTTTTTTAGTTGGAGTCTCTCTGTCTCCCAGGCTGGAGGGCAGTGGCATGCTCACGGCCACCACAGCCTCAACCTGCAGGGCTCAGGCGATCCTTCCACCTCAGCCTTCCAAGTAGCTGGTACTACAGGCAAGGACCACCACACCTAGCTAATTTTTTAATTTATTGTAGAGACAAAGTCTCACCAAGTTGCCCAGTCTGGTCTCAAACCTTGGGCTCAGGCAATCCTCTCACCTCCACCTCCCAAAGTGCTGGGCTTATAGGTGTGAGCTGCCTCACCCGGCAGAAGATTCAAAATTGTTTATAATTAATTTACTCAAACTGAGTAATACTGAATAGTTTTACCTCTTAAAAATATATGTTATTAAAAGAAGTGATAACCACCTTTCCTTAAATCAGTAATGAGTTTATGTACAATGAATAATGCAAACTCTTTGGAATAAAGAAAAATACAATAGTATTATAAAATAACAATAATGCCTAATATAGAACGTTCTTTATGTGCCAGACTCCTAAATGATTTCCTATTATTACTTCACTTAATCCCCCACACAATGATCCAGAGGAAGGTACTATCATCTTAATGTTACTGATAAGGAAACTGAGGCACAGAGAGGTTTAATTGACTTACCCGAGGTCACACAGCTAATAAAATAGGTGGGGTTTAGACCAGGCAATTGGGCTCCAAAGTCTACGCACCAAGGCAATTCTGTCTCTCAAAGTAAATTAAACAAATGATTCAGGCTACTTGTGTAGGTGTGAAATGAGTCTTTCCTGGTTTAGTTAGGATTCTTATCACCTCACACAGAAAAAGTAATTTGCCTGTCATTCCTGATAGTCTGTTAGTAAATGAGTAGACATGACTCTGTTTTGTATACATTGTTCCTGCTCATTTCTGGCCTTTACAATAGCATAAAAACCTTGAGATTGCACCACAGGATGCAGACAAAAGTTTCTATTGAGTGTTTTCATGAGCACAAGAATGGCGTTTCATGTTTTCCTCTAACAAATTCACTCATGTGAGGAAGACCACATAAGGACAGATTTTGTATTCCTGTAACACGTTTCTCTCAATTTATTCAACTACCGTTGGAAGTTCCCATCCCTTTTCAAACGGAACATTCCTTTCTTCATAATAGAGTAAATCTTGCTAAAACAGGCCAGCTGGGCTCAGGAGGTACCATTACTGCAAGAGTTGTCGTAAAACAATGAGACACCAGCGTCTCCACGTGTCTGTCATGTATTTACCAACTTGATCACCTCTCTATAAATTAAATTCTCCAAGTACTGGCTTGGGCACAATAAAACAATGCAATGTAACTGGTTTTGAATTCACATTTCAGTCAATTGAAGGTTTTATTTAAGGCATGGAAGTAAAATATAAACGGAAGATACTGAGGAGGCATGAACCAGATAATCCTATAAGAGAGTGCCAGGAGAAGCCAACAAAGTTGGAGATGTTGTCATAGTTACCAGAAAGGGTAGTCTAGACTCTCAATGTCAGTAAGATATTGACAATGTGGCAAAATAAGCTCCTAAGACGGGGGTCATTCTCTCCTCTGTACTTTAATTAGTGTGATCTTGGCCCTTGGAACCAAACCAGTATAGAAAAACTGTCTTTATTCTGCCTGTTGGCAATGTTCTGTGCTTATGAAATTTTCTCTCTGGAGCCTCTGCTACGCATCAGCATAATTAGAGACAAAGACTCCTTCTAAAAAGAAGATAATTTTCTAATTAGAGGATGAACCTGACCTATCTGTCACTCATGGAAGCCCACCACCAGTGGTATCCCAGGGAAAACCATGGTTCTAGTTGAATAACACACTGTCATTAGTTCTACATCACCCAGGGGAGCTGCTTTTGTCTCAATGGGCAGGCAGTAATGCAAATCTAACAATGACTTATCATTTGCCCCAGCACGCCCTATAGCACTTTTTTTTCTTCATTATATTTCAGTCAGATTTAAAAGTGAAATTCAAGTATGTGTAGTAAGCTGATCCAAGGAATTATAACTCCAGCTTTTACCCAGATGTTCACAGACAAAAGACAAAAAGAAACAAAGGCAGAAGGGAAGAGAAATGGAAACCAAAAAACAGGGTTTAAGCATAGATAACAAGTTAGGCCTAAATTAAATATCAGCTCCAAGGCGACAATACAGTAAATATATTATGCTTCCCCTTCTATTTATTTTGACTGATTTTTTTCACATAAAATGTATTAGAGTCTGATAAGTATGCTCTCTCAACCAACTGCTGCATACATTATGAAGGAGGCAATGAATAAAAATACAGTTAGAAAAAGGGACGATATTGGTGATGTAACAAATGGAGGCAGAAGCTTGTCGGTTTTGTAAACTGAACAGAAGTTCAGGGGCCCAGTGATCAGCAAGTATAAAGGTATGTCTCCACAGTAAATATAGTAAATGAGTGAAAATATATGAGTAATTTGAATTCATGCCCATCCAATATGGCCCTATTGTTTCCAATCAGATTCATTTCTGGACCTTGTATTAATATATATGCAGTTCCACAGAAAGAAATCAAGTAAAATTATTACAGTTCTTCTAGAACATCAGTGGGTCACACCTTAAAATTCTGCCCTAGAGCAGATGATTTTTATAAAAATCTTTGTGTATGACTTTCCAAAATTGATAAATGATTTTCTTATGTATTATCTTTAATAAGAGGATTTTTTTAGGTTAGAGAATGTGTCTATCATTGTAACACATTTTAAAGCATATATTTTTGTATGCATTCAACTATACCTTAAAATGCACTCAACATATCAAGAAAACACAAGAGAATCAACTGAAAAACTTCTCATTATGTGATATACTTGGGAAAATATCTAAAAAACATTTCAAAGACCAAGCACCAATACCAAAATGACTCTAAAGATTATTTACAGATTTTTGAAGCAAAGTGAACATTTCAATAGCGGAAGAGGCCAAAAGCACTACATATCAACGCTTACGTGTAAATAAAAATACAAAAAAGTATTAAAAACACGAAATGCCATTAAGAATATAAAAAGCTTAGCAGACACAAAGGCAGGAGCCACAGATGCTGGACAATGCTGCAGGAGGGAGGGAGAGGGGGAATAAGGGGTGCACAACCACCCATTAGGTACCCTGTTCACTACTAGTGGGGGAGAAGGCTTGCTGGAAACCCAGACCTCGTCTTCACACAATTCACTTATGTAGCAAATCCTCACATGGGCCCCACAACTTAAAAAATAAATAAATAAAACATCAGCAAAAACAAACAAGAGACTCCCTATACAATGTTGACTATATATTTAGGAGTATCCTGAGGTTTCAAATGGTGCAACAAGCTAAGCTGTCTCTTTTTTTAAAAAATAAAAACCTATATGAATTTATTAAATAACAATATTTTGGTTTAATTACATTTCTCTAATGGTTTGCCATTTCTTTCACGTGCCTTTTGTTCATATTTTTTAAGCTAGGCTCTTTCCTACTCCACTATTAGAATAATAAACTGGTACGGCCTTTCCGAGAGAAATTTAGCAATATGTAGGACAATCTTTGAAAATGTAGTTTCATAAATTTTGAACTAGTAATTCTAAGGCTTTATAGCAATGAAATAATCAAAGTAGATATTTGTGTACAAGGATATTGATTGCCCTCTTATTTTTTCTAACTGGAACTGAAAGCAATCTATAAGTTCAGCAATAGGACAATATGCAAATAAGTTATTTTATACTTATGATAGATTATATGCAAGCATCAAAATGATATTTTTGAAAAAAAGAGAAGAACGTGGTATACGTTAAGATGTAAAAGAGATACAAAACTATGTTTACGAGATGACCCATATTCAAATGTATTGTAATAGTGTCATATCTTAATTTTACTACAATAAATTCAAAATATCTTATTTGAAACATGAAGATCCTAAATCAGTGATTATCATACTTTATCTTACAGGGCCGGGTAGTAAATATTTTTAGGCTTGCAGGGTGTAATTTTTATTTTATCCTAGACCAACAGGCAAAATCAAAGATATTATATAGGTTCTTATCTAACTATTTAAAATATAATCACTTAAAGCTGGAAAAAGAACAGGCAGTTTGGATACAGTTTGCCAACCTGTGTCCTACGTTAACTGACTTGGAAAGTTCTCAAGTAACTTTCTGACTCCAAAGGTCCCATTTGGTAGGTGAGAAAAATCTTATCTGCCCCCCAAACCCCTCAAAGGTCTGTGGGTATGATCCAATGTATACAGATGCTACTGGCAACTTACTGTAAACTTAAAAATATATATTCCATTGTGGGACAATTTGCTCTCACCTGGAGTTCCTTTTCCTTTTTTCTGCCCATCTAAATCTTACTAGTCTTTCAGGATTAGCTGAGGTTAAACTTTTTCCAAGAAGCCAGTCTCACTGTTAAAGCTATATCCATCTCTTTCTCCCTCATAGTACATGTATGCTGTTTAGATTTCACAAGTATGTTTTTTTCTTCTTAAATTAGATAACTCCCTTGAAGGAAGAATTGAAGGAAGAATTTGCCTTAGATATTATTTTTCTATACCTTTCTGTACACAACTTCCCCATAATTACTTTGAACTGATTCTATATTTAAAATGTGTTCTCTAAAGTAAATGACAGGAGCTGCATCAATTCCAGGGATACTCAGCTTTGCGATTCCAGGGAATGAAGACAACCACAAAGCAGTCCTTTGCTTTTCGAAAATTAAAAAAAAAAAAAAATATATATATATATATATATGTAGATATATATATATATAGCAATAAGAACAAACAGGTACAAGAACATCATTTAATTTTTCCAGGAAGACAAAATTGCTTCCAGTAAACCACAGCCATCACCATACTCACACTTCACTTTAAACTAAAAATAATAATAGTAATAATGTTTGGGCACTGGAAGGCTATGGGCTTCGTAATCACTTGATTCTCCATAAATCTAGCTATTCTAAACCACTATCATTTTGCAGGTATACAAAAGCCTCAATTTTCATGAGATAAAATAATTTAAGCATTCTAAGAACCATGTTGCAAATCTTCAAACAGAAATCTAATGATGTGTGTGTGACCCTTCACACTGCATGTGTTTCATGCCGGGACCTCCACTAGGCTCCTCATTTCATTAATGTATCTTAAAAAAAAAAAAGTCCAGGTGGCTTTGGCAAAGATGATGCATTAAATAACCAGCTAAGAATTATTTAGCACTACCCACTAATCACATAGTGGTGCACAAAATGTGCCTAGTGCTATGGGGATGTAAAGAGTAGAATTAGTCTCTCAAAATCGCATATTATGTATTCAGCAGCTTCAACTATTTTAAGAAGATCCAAGAATAAAATAAAAAGAACAAAAATAAAGGTCATGGATTCATTATTTCACAAGGAGCTCACTCAGAAATCAAGAACCTATTTGTTAAAATACACATCCATAAAGGGGCCAGATGTGATATACAGGCCCAAGCAGCAACTGTCTGGACGTCATCAATGCCCTATTCAACAAAAGAGAAAATAATACTTATCTTGAACACTTCTCAGTGTGTATTAGTAGTTATCTGATGCATTAAAAATCACCTCAAAACTTCCAGCTTAAAGCCATAACCATATTTTATATTAGTTTCTCTGGGTCAGGAATCCAGGTGCAGCTTAGGCTGGGTGATTATGGCTCAAGGTGCTTCACAAGGTTGAGGTCAAGCTGCTGGGAGGGCTGCAGTCTCATCTGAAGGCCCAATAAGAAGAGTCTGCTTTCAAACTCACTCAGTGTTGTTGGCAAGCTGACACTGGCTGTTGAGCAGATAACTCAGTTCCTCACCATGTGGGCTTCTTTATAGGCTCCCTGAGTATCCTCATGTTATGACAGCTGGCTTCCCCAGACTAAGTGATGAGAGAGAAAGAAATGAGTTGCCCAAGATGGAAATCTTTTGTCACCTAATCTCAGAAGTGAGATGCCTTTTCTTCTTCAGTATTCTATTGGTGTCACAGGCCAATACCAATACAATGTTGGAAGGGCCTGCAGGAGGTATGAATACCAGTAGCTGTAGATCACTGGGTGCCATCATGGAAGTCAGCAGCCACAAAGGGTAACTGTGATAGAATATTCAGAGCAATTTAAAACAAGTTTTTGTCACATCCCCTGATTTCCTTGCGACTCGGGTACCCAATAAGAAAGAAGTAGACATGTCTGACTATTAAGGGGTGAGTATTGCAATAGAAACCAGATTATAGGGAGGAACATAAGGAACATTAAAGACAAAATGTTAAAGGTTACCCTATTATGAACTGAAGTGTGCCCCCCTAAAATTCATATGTTGAAACCCTAGCCCCCTATGTGATGGTATTTAGAGATGGAGTCTTTAGGAGATACTTATATACTTAGATTTAGATGAGATCATGAGGGTGAGGGCCCTAATGATGGTATTAGTGCCTTTATAAGAAGAGACATCAGAGAATTTCCTCATATTCTCTCTCTCTCTCTCTCTCTCTCTCTCTCTCTCTGCTTTCCTCTTTCTCTCTCTGTCTCTTATTCTCTCTCTCATTTTCCTGTTGTCATTTGAAGTCTGAGGACATAGTTCAAAGGTGTCCTCTAGCCTAAAGCAATTTTGGTAGTGTGTTTTTGTAGGAATTTTTCCATTTCACTTATGTTACCTAATTTATTGGCATATAATTGTTTACAGTATTCCTTTATAATTTGTGTTTTTGTAAGGTAGATAATGTCCCTCTTTCATTCCTGATTTAATCTTCTCTATTATTTTCTTCACCAGTCTGGATTAAAGATTTGTCAATTGTGTTAATCTTTTCAGACAATTAACTTTTAGCTTTATTGATTTTTTTATATTGTACTTCTATTATTTATTTACTTCTACTCTAATTATTATTTCCTCCCTCTGCTAGCTATGTATTTAGTTTGCTCTTCTTTTTTCTGCTTCTTAAAGTGGAAGGTTAGAGTTTTGATTTGAGCACTTTAATGCATAAAATAAATTTTTCTCAGAGCACTGCTTTTACTATATACCATAAGTTCAGGTTAGTTTTTTTTTTTTTTTATTCTCATTGATCTCAAATTATTTTCTAATTTCTGTTGTGATTTATTCATGACACATTTGTTATTCAAGAATATGTTGCTTAATTTCAACATATTTGTTGTCTATACCACCCTGATGTGCTCAATCTCTTCTCATTTCAACATATTTGTGATTTCCATTTTTTTCTTCTGTTACTGATTTTTTAATTTCAACCCACAGACATCAGAAAACTTTTATTTTGGGTAATAGTGCTGTTGATGACTTCTATACCTTGCAGATCTTTTCTCTAGCCAGTTTATCTCATTATTGAAAGTAAGGTATTGAAGTCTCCAACTAATGTCATCGAATTGTCTATTTCTAATTAATATATATTAATATTAATAATATGCAAAATTTTGCCATTAGATAGCTCTGTTCTCCTTCTCCTTTATGCTGTTATCATCACAAATTACATCTTTATAACTTGTTGTGCCCCTTTACATATATTCATAATTATTGTTTTACACAGGGTTTTAAGAAATCAAATGGGGAAAAAAGAGATACAAAAAATACATGTATGCTATTTTTTATAATTACCTATGTAGTTACCTTTTCCATTGCTCTTTTAAAAAAAAAAATGTTGTTTACATTACTATCTAATGCCATTTCATTTTACCCTAAAGAATCTCTTTAGTATTTCTTATAGGGCAGGTCTGTTAGTGAAATGTCTCTCACCTTTTGGTTATCTGTTAATGTTCCTATTTCTTCTTTATTTTTGAAAAGAAAATTTGACAGATATAGAGCTTTGTCAATTTTTGAAAATCAGCACTTTAAATATGTCATTCCACTGCCTTCTGGCCTCCATATTTTTCATGAAAAAAACAGTTGTTAATCTTGCAGAGGATATTCTGTAGATGATTAGTTGTTTGTCTTGTTTGTTTCAAGCTTCTTTATCTTTGATTATCAAGAGTTTGATTGTGATTTGTCTAGACATGAATCTGTTTTGAGTTTACCCTACTTGAAGTTTATTAAGTTTCTTGGATGTGCAGATTAGTGATTTTTTAATCAAGTTTTGAAAGTTTTGGCCATTATTTCTTTAAATATTCTTTCTGATCCTTCCCTTCTCCTCCTGGAACCCTCATTATATATGTTTTGGTTAGCATAGTCTGTGTCCCTCAAATCTCTAAGGATGTGTTCATTTTTCTTTATTCTTCTTTCTTTGTCTTTTTCAACTTGATAATCTCAATTAAGCTATCTTCAAGTTCATTTTGACTCTTCTGCCTGCTCAAATATGCTACTGAACCCTTCTAGTGAATTTTGCATTTCAATTCCAGAATTTCTATTTTATTTTTATAATCATCTTTATTGCTATTCTCTATTTGATGAGACATTATTATCAGATTTTCTTTTAGGCATGTTTCTCTTTTTTAGGTCTTGAAGCATATTCAAAATAGTTGATTTAAAGTATTTGTCTAATAAGCTGCAATGTCTGGGATTCCTGCAGGACAGTCTTGTTGACTGCTTCCTTCCCCCTCTGTGTGTATGAGCCATACTTGCTTTGTTTTTTTACATGTCATGCAAGTTTTGTTCAAAAAACTAAACATTTAAAAAATATAATGCGCTAACACTGGCAATCAGATTCTCCTCTCTCTGCAGAGTTTTTACAGTTGCTGCTTTTAGTTTTTGTTGGTGTTTTTTATTTAGGGACTTCTCTGAAATAATTATTTAGCATCTGTACTCTTTGTCATGTATGGCCACTGAAGTATCTGCTCAGTTAGCATAGTGGTTAGCTAATGATTAAACAGAATATGCCTTAGATGTCTGGAACCATTAAATCCCCCAATATTTAGTGAAGACTGTGTATTTGCTGAGGCATACCTTCAACATTCAGCCAGTCAGTTTTCAACGCTGCCTTAGGTTGCTCCCTACTTGCATAGAGTCTAAAGATCAACCAGTTGTGAATACTTGGGGTTGTCTCAGATATTTCTGTGATGCTCACAGTCCTGCAGATACAGATGGACTTTCATATTCCCAGGAATATGTTGGAGTTTTTTTAAGTCCTTATGTATATCTGATTCCTTAGACTTTACTTTCGAACTTTTTTTTTGGTGTATTATTTGTCCCAGTTGTCACCCATTACCTTAAGCAGCTGTGCCATTGAAACATTAACCAAACACTCCTGGGGAGATTTTAGCACTAACTAAAATTTTAGCTAACTTTGAGTGGAGTCAATACGACAAGTCTTTTAGTGGAGTTTTCCAGGGAATAACCAGTCAAATGGTGACAACTTTTTTTTTTTTTTTTTTTTTTTAGTTAGAATCTCACTACATCATTCAGGTTGGAGTGGAGTGTCATGCTCACAGCTACTGCAGCCTTGACCTGCTGGGCTCAGGTTATCCTTCCACCTCAGCCTTCCAAGTAGGTGGAACTACAGCCATGCACCACTATGCCTGGCTAATTTTATTTACTGTAGAGATGAGGTCTCGCCATATTGCCCAGGCTAGTGTCAAACCCGTGGGCTCAAGCAATCCTCTTGCCTCCACCTCCCAAAGTGCTGGGATTACAGGTGTGAGCCATTGAACCTGGCAAATGGTGACAACTCTTTGGGAATGAAGACCTTTCTGTTCCCTCCAGTACCAAAAAGATAGGATGTTATTTTTAAGGTAGCGGCTATCTGGGGAGGGGGAAGAAAATAGGGTAAAACACTAACTACAAAGTTTACTCTTCTTACTAAAATTTAGCTGTTTTACTTTTTTCTTTTCTTTCTCTTTTTTCTTCCTTTTTTCTTTCTTTTTTTTTTTATAAATGCCCCGTGAGTCACTGTAAGTCAAAGTTCTAAAGAAAGTTGGTTCTGACCATTTTCCCCCCAGTTTTCTCATTGTGTTGATGAAGGGGGAAATTTTTGAAGGTTCATACTCTATCATTTTCATTGACCCATTTTGGAAAGTTTCAGTTACCATGAAAATTTACAAATGTGGAGCAAATAATTTCCCTCAAAATTTCATACAATAAGATGTTCTAGTTTGAGACAGTATTTTTAAAGTATATTGTACAAAATGACAGCTTTATGAATGTTAATTGAAAGTCTCGATTTATAAACTAGTACGTTATATAACATTGGGTTGAACAATGTTTAAGAGACTTCTTTATCACAGGATTTCTCAAGGATTTTGATATATAGGTCATCTACTATAAATCTCTATGCAGAAAATAATGTGCAACATTTCTGAAACTTACTTAACCATGGAACTATTTTTTCCCTTCCAGCTTTGTGGGACTGGCTGAAATACTGCCATGTGTTGTCTTTCCTGTCCTACAAGATCTTACAATATTATAACCATTAACCATATATGGCTCTTGATCACTTTTGCAATGTGGTTAGTCTAAATTCAGATGTGCTGTAAGTATAAAATATGCATTGAATTTTGAAGACTTGGTGCATAAAAATGAATGTGAAATATCTCATTAATATTTTATATTGATTAAATGTTAAAATTATAATATTTCAAATATATTGAGTTTAAATAAAATATATTATTAAAATTAGTTTCACTGTTTCTTTTTACTTTTAAAAACGTAGTTACTAGAAAATTTTAAATTATACATGTGGATTGATTTATATTTCTATTGAAAAGCACATGTCTTGATCCTTTCTGGGAATAGCTTGTCATCATCTGAAGCCAATTCAAAATCCTACATCTTAATTACCAACTCTGGAAAGTTACAGATTTATGTTTCCTTAGCTTTTAAATGTCAGGTGTATGTATAAAAGAAAGACAAAGTTATTAGAATTCTTTAATATTAAGTTTACTTTTAAAAAATTCTGATAATTAGCACATGATGAAAATACTATGAGGGTATTTAAAAAGGAGAGCCTGACAGTGTATAATTCCTGCTCTGGGGTTGGAATTTCCAACTATTAATGGGACAATAATACCTAGTTATACACTGCTATTTTACCAAGGAATCTGCTAATTAATATTACTTACAGGAATGACATGTACTTTGTCATAAGTGACATGATTATTTAAACTATACTGTAGTTTT
The DNA here is from genome assembly GCA_963574415.1 of Tarsius wallacei. Taxonomy (NCBI): domain Eukaryota; kingdom Metazoa; phylum Chordata; class Mammalia; order Primates; family Tarsiidae; genus Tarsius; species Tarsius wallacei. The sequence continues at coordinate 4,390 of CAUYQG010139714.1, read as the reverse complement.
TACTTAGCAGTAGCTAAGGTAGCCCCAATGCCCAAGCATAATGGGGTATCGTCTTCAGATTGGAAAATGTAGGGTTCTTGGGACTATAGTAATGTTCATTGGGATAGTAGTCTATTTGTTCCAATATCCTAAAGAACAGCAATCAGATAGGCGCCCCCCCCCCCATTTGGGAATTTGAAAGGAAATGCTAACTGGGAAGGAAGAAAAATGATAGTTCTGGAAACACTCATTGACACGTGTCAGAACCAATTGTAATCAGTCAACTAATGCCCTAGAAGGTATTACAGCTCTATAAGGGATTAAAGGTCCTAAACACTAGTAGTTACAATCTTGAGACCTCAGTCATGGAGCACACTGCTTAGAACTGAGGTATTGAGATGATTCTCGATGAACCTATTTGGCTTGAGTAGAGAGCATCACTGCCACGTGGGACCCTGGAATCTGTTGAACCATGAATTGGTAGCATCATCTCCGGCAGCAGCAGGAAGCAATGGGAATAGTGGACTAATGAGATTCCAGTCACTTCACTTGGGTGAAGCCGAATAGACCCTTCCCCCCTTTTAGGACTACATGAACCCCCACGGTTCTAGGATAATCTAGTGAGAAGGTAGACCAAAGAGGATGAAAATGATTTCCTGTAAATGAAGCAGAATTGCTTTAAAAATTAATGATAAAAGTAAAGAAATATGACCCTATTTTAATTCCAAGTTTGTGGAGCAGTTCATATAAGACCATAAAAAATATATGATGGCATGATAATTTTTATGGATTCCTCTTGCCAAATAACTCCCCTCAACTGACTATAAATCTTCTTCATTCGTACTTTCATTTATCTTGTATTTTCTCTGTTTAAGAACCTGTAGAGGTTCCTTTGACCTATCACATCCTGGTCTACATTAGATACTCACAAGGTGCCCATAAAATGACAAATGAAATGGGTGATTAATTCATGACTCATTTTCTTAAAGCAAGGGGGTAAAAAAGGATAATCTTCAACTTTCCTACCCTCTTTTGCTTATCCCTGTAGAGCTCAGGTCCAGACACTTGAGCTGGTGGCAGCTCCATGCCAATGCATGGATTCCTGCATCGTTAACCTGTTGGCAACCATTTACATAGAGATACCTGCAGAATGTAAGTAAAAAGGGCTTGGTAGTGGCTTTTTACAAGCTGGCACACTCAAGTTCCCTTCTCCTAGCTAATAGAACAAGAGTTGGACAACTAGCCGAGAGGACACATCCGTGGAGTTTGCTGTTGAAAAGAAGAAGCATACCAGTGCAATTCCGATCACATTGTGCATTGTCTCAAATCTCCCTTTCGCAAGCACCACACACCTGCTTGGTCAAGCAACATGCATTCTAATTATCCAGAGAAGTTTAGCCTGCCCTAGATTTTCACAGAATTTTCTAATCATAAGAGAGTTATTTAAAAAGACATTTAGAAAAATATAAACAAGATTTCCATGGGCAGAGTTCAAATAAAGCTGAAATGTTTTTGCTGCCTTCATTTAAGTGTATTTTAAGTATCAAAATCAAAAAAAAAGAATGTAGAATATTTTCTAAATAAAAAACTACTTGAGAAGTCATTGTTGAATTTTTATAGGAACAAAATAGCTTCAGCTTTTATAATAGAGAAAAGCTTGTATATAAAAATCTACGCAGCTATAATAATAATTACTATATGCCTACCTTTTTATTGTTTATATCTGCCTGGCATGGATGGAAGCCAAGGGTAAGCCACGAGTAGGTTCCTGTAACAAGGGTGGATTGTTGGCAGCAGGAATGACATTGCTTGCCTTTTATCTCCGTTTCCTTTTTCTAAAGGTAAGAGGACACTTCGGAGGAATGGGAAGTTTATTAGATGAGTTCAGGTGCTGGATTCCAAAGTGCTCTGCAATGCATTCTGTGACATTCATTCCCTTCCGTCTTAGAATATTAGAATGGAAACTTCTATAGCACCAGAGTATCCTTACCTTTATAGTGTTGCATGATCAAGTTTAAAACAGTTTGCCTTCTTAGGGAAAAAGAAAGCATAGAATGTGCAGCCAGGTAACTTAGTGTGGAGGTCTACACTGCCATATACTAATTAGGCACATTTGGGTAAGATACTTACTTTTTTGAGCCCTGGTTTCCTCTGGAAAAAAAATGAGAATAATCACTTAACAGTTGGAGTTTTTATGATTATTAAATATGTGTGTCTGTGAAAATGCTAATAAAATAGAAAGTATAATTATGTGATAGGTGGCATATTTATAGGCTCTCAGAGCTGTTACATCCCCCCCCCCCCATGTTTACTGTAGTCATAGTGGTCATTGTTTTGTGCAGTCTTTGATGCAACTGTTGATGCTGTTTCCCATGTCAGAGTTTCTTCCATAAGTTAGATTTGTTTGTTGTGAATGTCGCTCAGTTGCTAATATTCATTTAGAGTGGTAGGGAAAGCATTTGTTAAATGACCTGGGATCTACTTCCAAACTAACTGGGTGATCTTGGACAAGTTATAGCAGCTTTCTGGGATTTTATAAAATCATCATAATTTAGACAAATGTTTGGATTAGGAAGTCTTTAATGTTTTCTAATGCTTAAAATTTTAAATCTATACTTAAATTTAGGAGTTGTAGGATAAGTTATTGATACTCTCTGAGTCTTAAAGGCCTCAACTATAGACTGAGGCAGTGGTTTCTTTTTAATGGTAAATCTTTTGATACTTATCTAATTGAGAGATGAGGTCTGTGTGCTCTCCTCTATAAAACTGGGCATACACGTCACTGCTTTACTTGATAAAGTAACAGGGAAGTGATGCTTCTTGACTTCCAAGGCTCGTTCATACAAGGTGATGCAGCTTCTTTCTTGTTTCCTGGGATACTCATACTCGGGCCTTGAGCTGCCGTGGAGGAGTTTCAAAATCCTGAGGCTGCCGTGTTGTAAGGAAGCACAAACCATGAGAAAAAGCCAGGTGTAGGTTCTCCAGCTGACTTTGTCAGCTGAGTTCAGGGTTCAAGGCAACCCTGTCCACATGTCAGACATATGAGTGAAAGAGCCTCCAGATAATTCTCAACCCTGTCACCAAGTTACCCATAGCCTTTGAGTCTTCCCAGCCCCAAATATTGTTGAGCAGAGACAAATTGTGCCTGCATCCCATCTTCTCCACACACACACATGAATTGTCTGAATTCCCAAACCACAGAATCTGTGAGTCCCATAAAATGGTTATCTTCTTTTTAACCACTAAATTTCAGGATGGCTTGTGATGCAGCAACAGTGACTAAAACAGAAGACAATAATGCCACATTATGTAAAATAAGACGTTTTGCATCATCCTTTGCAGCTCTATAATTTGGGTTACAAGAAAGTGGGGAAAAGGTCCATTAGATGGGAATAAATTAAACAAATATTGTTGTGACTTAGGCCTTTTAAAACAACATCTGTCATGCTACAACTTCTTCTGGTTTATACTCATGGGCAGGTGGACTTCTGTTATAGTGAGCATTCTTCTATGACCACTCTATTCTGCCTGCCTTTACCTCTTCACATCATCCTAGTTCTTATTTGATGGTGAAAGGAGGAAGAATCATTTACTGATATTGCAAGTCAGGCCCATTAGGAATATAGAATGCTGAAAGTGCGTTTGTTGAAATTATGCTATGAATTTCTCTTCAAAAAATCTGTGATCAAACAAAATCTCACATGTTCTAATTTATTCTATTTTATTCAGCATTGATGGGTCAGGTCACTCCACAGAGTGATGCTGGCTGGTCTGCCAAGACAAAAATGTATAGGCAGAATTTCAGCTTCTCAGCAGGTGACCATTTCTAATTAACTCATTGACAAGAGAGTACTGGTTATTCAGGTGATTTAAATAAAGAAAAATCAAAAGATCAAGTCCATCCTTTTATTTTTTTTTAATTTTAATTTTTTTATTTTAAAGATATGAGGTACAATTCAGGGTTAGGTATACAGATGTTCATTATCCAGGTACCCTTGTTGATGAGGTATGCCCCCACCCAACTTCCCCAGGCAGGCTCCCACTACTACCAATCCTGCTTCCCTGCCCCCTTCCTGGCAGTTTCCCACTACTGTCAATCCTTTTCTTATAGTATTACAATAATTGTTCAAGGTTCATTTATGCGTAAGAACATATGATACTCAGTTCTTTGTTTCTGTGAAAGATCACTCAGTATTATAGACTCTAAGTCCATCCAGTTTGCTGTGAAGTTCATGATTTTGTTCTTCTTTATGACTGCGTAATATTCCATCATGTATATGTACCACATTTTGTTTATCCAGTCCTCTTCTGATGGGCAGCATGGTTGGTTCCATGTTCTTGCTACTGTGAACAAGGCTGCAATAAACATATGTGTGCAGGTATCTTTTTTACAAAGAGATTTGAGTTCCTT
>CAUYQG010139711.1:0-14938 GCA_963574415.1 Tarsius wallacei | reverse complement strand
TCTTGAAGAGAGCCTGGCATGTCTTTGGACTGGGCCACATTCGTTAGGAATCGGTCTAAGCTGTATTTGTTAAGAGTTGTCATAGTAACCATACAGTTGGAACTTTAGCATAGTAGCTAGGGTTTGTGTTAATTAGCATAGAATAAGAAAGTTATTAGGATAAGTTAGTCATTGCATAAGGTATTGTGTGTTTAAGGGATTTAAAAGCTATTGATTGTTAGAAACATTGTGACATCAAGGAAAGATTGCTGTGTTACTTGTGAGGAACATTAACCAAGCATGGGGAACAGTAAGACAACTTTGGGTTTGTTCTTCCTCATGCCTGAGGAAACACCTGGTGGGTGAGGGGTGCCCCTCATCCACCTGGCTTTGTGTTCACGTGAAAGTCTTGAGATTTAAACCCGTGAAAATTTAGGATAAAAGGCTTACGGTTTGTCCCATTAAACGGCTTCTGCACTAGACAGGAGTCCAGTCTCTTTCTATCTTTCTTTCTTTCTTTTAATATCTGTCCCTACAGATTCGCCAACACCGCCACATCTTTCCAGGGACTCCCAAAACCTGCAGGGCCTGGCCCCCCGCACGTATATGTGAAACTAGGGTGGTCATACAACCTTAACATCTAAATTGGGAAATGTATGAGTGAGAAGAGAGTCAGAATGAATGTTATGTTAAGATGACTCGCAGTAAAATGGTATATGTTAAATGAAAGGGAAATGGCATAATTGGGAAGGCCAGTTGTATTATCTCATGTTACAAAAGTTAATAACTAATACATCAGAGCAAGCTACAGCTTACATATACTGAAAAATAAGAAATGCACTTCTATTGCATGAATTAGTTCACAAGGATTTGAAGGCTATCCAAATGCTGGTTAAAGTCTACCAAATTATCCTAATACACCAGACTATAACAAAACAATGGCTGTTAGAGACTTTGGTGAAATTGTTGAGGCTGTCTAAGAGAGGTTATAAATATAAACATAGAAAAACCTATTCCTTTTTCCAGTTCAACATAATAACTCAGAAGTGACCCCAAGGGACCCCTTATGGCAAAGCTTCAATGTGTTTCCTTTTCATTAATAGATAAGCACAGATCTGAGCTTCATAAAACTGTCTACTTCTGTTTTTAACTTATGACTATTTTTAAATAGTAAAATAAGATGATATATGAGAGGCAAAAAGTAACGTTTTTGATTTGACCACAGTAAAAGTAAATGATACATGTGAATTGGGATGTATGAGTAGAGATTTTAGTGTTTATAGGTAGAAATGGAGCTTATGTGGTTTTTAGAGATTTTGAAATAATTGACAAGGTTCACTGTAAATGTTGTTTAATAATGCTTTATTCTATTCTAAATATGTTCTCTTTCAGCTTGACTTCATATATAGCTGAAGCTTTATATATATTTTTAAAGTTCTGCACTTTTAATTATCACACAGACTATAAATCCACCTCTCCAATTAAACTTGATAAGTCTGATCAAAGGATGTAAGGGAAAGATTACAAAAAGCTGAATGATAAAGAATAGGGTTTCCGAATCAAATCTTTTACTATCAGTATTACTTTCTACAGGCATTTAAAATACAGACACTCAAGCTCTATTGTGAGCAAGCTTAACGGCTGAACTGACAAAAAACCTAATGGTCTGGCATCAAACTTCACTAACCCTGACATCAATGGGAAGTGTTTTTGAAATCTTAAAGTCCACTGCCAACTCTCTGTCCTTCACCTCTTGTTCTTCCAGAGTTTTCAATCCCTTACACTTTTAACTCTTGCACTTTGGCCTCATTAAAACTTCTAGTCCCTTGACTTGTTCTTCTTCACTCATTATATAATCGAAGCCTTATTTGATTATTTTCCTACTGAAATAGGTGTTTTTTTTTAAAAAATTACTTTTCATAGAATCTTTTATCCCCACACTCAATTGCCTTTGCCAAATCTTCAACCAAATTTCAACTTTGGATCAATCCTACCATTTCCGTTGACATTCATTATTTCTGCAGTGGGTTTTCTGTTGAAAATAGTAACACATACCATTCTTGCTACTTTGACCGAAACTGTGAATGACCTCAACCCCCTGGAATCTGGAATGTAAGTGCCACTGAGCATTCACCGATTAAATACACTTTCCAATTCTTCAATAGCTACTCCAAATTTTTACTTTTCTCCTTAAGCCTCCTACTTCAACATAGGCACTGGCTGACTTTGGATGATTTACGTGCTTATTTCACAAAGAAAACAGGATGCACTTGGAATAATTTTTTTCAGTTTTGAACATACACACAAAACACACAGTCATATACACACATGCACTCTTTCAAACATTTATTGAGGTTGACGCTGAAATCATATTGATTTCATCCTAGAGGGTGATACTTAAATGTACCCAGTATCTTGCATTTTAAGCAGGTAACTGGCCAAAACTGGAGTAATCTAATTTTGTCTTCTGGGAGTTTGTAACTGAGATAGCAATTTAGTCTATGTAGATGTTTAAAATTATAATAAGTGAATTCAGAAGCCATAGGGAAACTTTATTCTTTTACATAGAGCAAGAAACAGAGAAAACTGATTTCCAGTCCTCCTAGTAGAGAAAATCAAGAAGATAAAAACAAAAGGGCAACTCTGTACTTTGTACCTTTCCAGTTTTGGGTCAAGTGCTTGATGAATCTAGGTTGCACTTCTGCCTATGAACTCTTGACTTCTTTTTTTTGAAATATTCCCCTTTACTTGGTTAAGCTAGCTGAAATTAATTTTTATTACATACAAATAAAACTTCTTTTATAAGGCACATGTACCTCTCTAAAAAAACAAGCTTTTCCAGCGTGTAATCCCAGCACTTTGGGAGGTCAAAGTGAGCGGATTGCCTGAGCCCGCGGATTTGAGACCAGCCCGGGCAACTCATCTCTACAATAAATAAAAAATTAGCCGGGTGTGTAGCATATGCCTGTAGTTCTGGCTACTTGGAAGGCTGAGATAGGATCGCTGGAGCCCAGCAGACCAATGCTGGGGTGGCCATGAGCATGCCACTGCACTCCAGCTGGGCGATGGAGTGAGACACCAATTCAAAAACACAAAAAACAAAAAACAAAACAACACAAAACAACAAAACCTAAGCTTTTCATATATACGCATTTGGGTGCATTGGCAAGTAATAGTAGAGATATTTAGGTCATTTTCACATTTACTGATGATGATTCTTCTATATCTAGTTTTTAGGTAGATATATGGGTGAGCCAATATAAGTAAATAATTCAATGAATAATCTGAAGTCACCTTCCAAAATGCAATTTCAAAGTACACTCTCATGATGAAGATTCAAAGTGTCTCTTTACACTCTGCAGAAAAGAAAACAATAATCTAAACTGTTTGCCAATATTTTGGGACAAAATGATATCTCTTTGTTATTACATTCACTTATAGATTATATATTGTTATTATTATAATTATATATTCATTAATGAATTAATATGGCAAGAAGATATCATTTCATTCACTGTTTCTCTTAACCAGTTTTTAAAAACACTTTATATAAAGTTAAGTGATTAAGTTTGTATTATATAGTGTTTCTATTTTATAATATCTTGCAATTATCTTAATATTATTTATGGTATCATTCATATTTTTTTCTGTTTTAATATGTATATAAGTTGTTCTTGTATTGAGAGTTTTTCTTCTGTACTTATGAAATCTCCCCCCTCTCTTTAAAATAGTAAATAAATCTTTGTTTTTTCCATTAGTTATTTAGATTATGTATCATTTGAATATATTAATAATAAATTTGGACTATTTTTGATGTATAAAAAAGCACTTTTTATTCCATTGATTTCATATTACTTTTTGCTTCGTGTGCTTGATTTGTATAGTTATAAATCAATTGTTAAATGACAGTTACGTTGACATGTAGTATCTTAATGTTGAAACGTTTTCATAATAATAAAGAAAGTTATTATTATTATAATAAAGAATGGGATAGGGATAGAGTGGAGCAAACAGTGGCTGTTTATTAACAATACCTTCTTTATCATCATCATCATTCCCAAAAGGATAAATCCTGAGAGATAAGTCAAGTGGCAGTTCTGTTGACAGAAAAGAAGTCCCTGGAAGAGAGAATTGGATGCAGTGCTAAACCAGAATCTACATGTTTGGGACATTAACCTTTAAATTATTAAATGGATTAATGCCTTTTTTTAAAAAATTACAGCTACAAATACTTTCTACTGATTTATTTTATATAAAGTAAAAAGTATGTTACCTTTCCTAAGTTCATTTCAAAAAAAGCTTATATGGTGACATAGAATAATGTAATTTAAATTCTACCTGTCACTTTCATACTCGCATTAGCAAAATAGTAACACTAACTCTTAAAAAAAGTTGATTGCATCAACTTTTTAAAATTTGTATTTGGGTTATTTTAAATAAATGGTGTAATTAAGAGATAAAATTTGTTTTGTGATAGATCACTGAGTATGATCGACTCCAAATCCACCCAAGTTGCTGCAAAGTCCATATGTTTGTCCTTCTTTATGACTGCATAATTTTCCATTGTGTATATGTACCACAGTAAAAAAGAACAGAGTACCATATGTTCTCACTCATAAGCGGACCTTGAACAGTTGTAATACTATAAGAAAGAGATCGGCAGTAGTGGGAAACTGTCAGGGGAGGGAGGTGGGATTGGCAGTTGAGGGAAGCTGCTAGGGAGAGAGGGACATACCTCATCAACAAGGGTACCTGCATAATCAACGTTTGCATATCTAACCCTGATTTGTACCCCTCATCTTTATAATAAAAATAAATAAATAAAATATATCACTTATAATAAAAAAGATAATTTTTAACAATATATTTCCAAATGTCATTTTAAAATTGGAATGCTCTTTCCTCACAGATTTGAAATGCTATTACTATCATTCATGGATTATATACTTGTATGTACTAGAATATGCCTTTTTATCATGTTCTGTTTTCTTTGATCTTGGGTCAGTATAGAATTGTTTCTATTACTATAGAATTTTAAGGTGTTTTGATACTGGTAGTACAAACTTCCTAATTTTTTTTTTAGCTATTTAAAAATATTCTCTTGATCTTTACTGAACATTTTATCTTAAAACATACATCTTAATAGTGTTTTAATTGAAACCAGATTTTATTTATGTATTTTGAGATTAAGCTCTTTAATATATAAACATGTTAAATATTTACATTATCTGATTTATATTTCCTTTTAATGTATGCTAGAAACCAACTTTTATCTTAATAATGCATTCTCATTTAATATTTATTTTATATAGCTTAATTACAAGTATACAGCTCTTTCTCTTCATATATTTGTATTTTCCTATTATCTAACTGTACATACACCTTTTTATGACTTAGAGTACCTATAGATTTTGCTTCACTGAGTATCTGAGAATAATGTCTTTTACTGGCAATTTTTCCTATTTGCATTTATTATTGCTATTGTGATTGATATCATTAATTTAATTTCATTCAAGATATTTTGTATGAATGTACACCCAGAGTGGTTTTGTGTTTGTTTTTGCCAAGAGTTTCAGTGATATTTTTGGTCCAAATAATTTTTTTAATTTTGGTAATTTTTTTCTTAAGACATTTTCCTAAATTTAAGTGTTAGAAATTCAAGACTTGGATGTTTATGAGACAAATTTAATTATCAAGGGAATTTTCCCCTCCCCTCAATGTGCTCCCTGATGATTAGGAAGACACACACACGAATACTTATTGTTTGGTGCTTAAAGACAAACTTTGCCTTTTCTACTTTTCCAGTGACATTATAATTCTTTCAGGGTGTAGCTTTCTGTGTACTATCTCAATCCCAACTCCCACATTGCTTTGTACAAAGGCTTCAACCTTTGTCTCCCTGTGGGGATTACATCTCATCGATCTTCAAATTGCTGAGACAAGCACCCTTTCATACCCCCAAGCACCTAAGAATTACCACTGCTTTTTGACATGAAGAATTTTTATTTAGTTTTAGTAAGCTTAGTTATATGTTTTATCCTTTTGCAGAAAGAGGGATTTCAGTTATTATGGTCTGTCATTTTTAGCACAATATTTGAAGGAACTGTGTTTATTTTTTTCTTTTCAGTAAAAGGAAATATAAATCAGATAATGTAAATGACATTACAATTGGAAGGCTTTTGTTTTTGTTTTAACTTTTTAAAGTTAAAATACGTAATAAATGATGCTTAACTTGTCTCCCCAATGAATGAAACTATCTAAAGCTAATTTTCTACATGAAATATAAATATCTTATTGCTTCAATTCAATTTTGAACTCCCTGTTCTGTGGTACAATATTATATATAATTGTTAAAAAATATTCTCCTTAGTGGAGCAATGTTTGAAGGAACTGTATTTCTTTGGGTGCTAGATAGAACAATGTTTCTTAGCAATGATACAAATTTAATAAACAACATGACAAAATCACCATTTGCTTTTTAGTTTAAAGGTGCGCCATACTGTATCACATACATTTTATTCCTACTGCTAGACAAGCCATCATCTGTGGAATAGACATATGTTCAAATACCTCTGAAGTCTGGTGACAACCACTGTCAAAAAGTTCCAAAATATGTGCTTACTTCAGCATTATTGCTACTGAGCACAAATGTGTCACTTATTACATTGTCAAATTTAAATGAAAAAGAATAGAAACTTTAATTCTCTTCTTAAACCTTCAAAACTTCTCGCCAATGAGGGGGGAAAACCCTTTTAAACTAGGCTGCAATAATTTTCACCCACAATTCTGCAATAGGAATAGAGCACAAATTAAACATTAAAAAATCTCTTTCAACTTTTGAGCAAAATTTTAAAGTGAAAGTTTTATTCTGAATTTGAAATTTGCCAAGGTCTGTGGCTGAGTTTCAGATACCCACTTCCCTTCTTGGCAGCAGATTATTTGGAAATCAGAAGTCTGCACACTTGAGATATTTCCAGGTTTGGAGTGTCAAAAAGACAAGATGGCATATGGTGAAGTAAAAGGGATTTCTCACTTTCAGGAACACATTTCAACTTCCAAAACATAAAAATAAATAAGTGCTTTTTCAAATTCATAAAAGAAATAATGAGAATTTTGCCCAAATATTATAGACATATCAAAGTTAAGCAGCAAGATGTTTGAGTCTATCACTTCCTGCAAGCTTTCTGCTAAATGGATAAGTTCAAATTTCAGGATTGTCATGTTAACTTTGGCACAAAAGCGCCTTCTTATTTGGCAAAGATGACAGTAATCCCCCTCGAAGAAAAATTATAGTCTAATTAAAGTATACAATTTGATGTTTTTATACCAACGTTTTTCTGGGGAGTTTCTTCAGTACTCCACTTGCTAATTTTAAACTTAAATGGATCCGAGTATGAGGGGAATTGACTTGGAGGAGACAAGGTCTGTGAAGATGGGTCATTCTGCTGTCCATTCACATTGCTCCGTGTTTAATCCTGAGTGGGTGGCTGTTACTAAAACAGAAGTTGATATATTCTGAAATCCTGCTACTCTAGTTAATTTATCTATTGATCTTTGGAGCACGTTAGTACATGTTATCACTTCAAGTGTGATAGAAGTAATAAGTAGTTACAATTTAAACCGGTCAACTTTGTTTCTTCTTTCTGATAAACTATGGGCAGAATAAATTTTTTTTAAAAGATTCACTGTGGAGCAAAATATTAAGCATGCTTATAAACTTCCACTATTCAATAATTATTGTGAATTACCAATGGGTTTGCTAGTATGAAAGCTTCAGAAACATTTTCTTCTTAATTGCAGAATAACTTAATTGAAAAGAGCAATGAGCTGATTTCGGGGGATCATGTGGAGAAATCTTGCAAATTTAACAAGAAAGTTTTATGAACTTGCCCAGATGAATCTTTGTTCGTTATTTAGATTTATATAAGGGATATTTTTGTGTGACAGCTTCTTTAGACTATAAGTGCAAGGCTAAACACATTTGGAAAATGACAAAGTTATCAAAGAAAGTAGCATATTGTAAAAACTCGTTTTATAAAGCAGTTTTCCAAACTGTCAGATTATAGAAAGCATTTGTATGTGGGTAGAGTAAGATTTTTTTTCACATTTATTTTTAGGTAATAAGAAATGAACTGTAAACTTTTAAAATGTCTCACTTTTCTAAGCCATAAAATATGAAATTCAAGTCTCAAAATAACTCATCTTGAGCCACTAATATTCTAAAATTCTGTAGTGTTTATAGATTATATTAAAGAAAAAAATTGATGTCTTCATTCCCCCTAATTTTGTGCATGAGGAAAAAAATGGTAGAATAAAATATGTAGGACTGTATAATAAAACAGTCATTTAAGTCATTTAATCTCAATTTTTTTATTCATAAAAATAAGTTGTTTTATATATACATATATCATAAAGTAAATTATATTACACATAGGAGGCACCTTGAACTCTTTGACAGAAGCATAGCATTGCAGTTAGATGCTTGCTTACACAAGGTATACATTCTTTGGGATTTAATATGGCATGTACGTTAGATAGTTTTATTTGTAGTAGTCAACCCACTTCACAATTTCACTTAGTTTCATTATAGAAAAAAATATGTGTAACTTATGCCTGAGATCATAGTTTGGCCCATAACCTAGAAATAGAGAATGTCAGGATGTGTAACAATAAGAGTTACCAAATGTTGAGTACTAATCTCCAAGTGGACTGTGCCCTTCTATGATAAATTTTATGCTTACATTTTTAAAAAGTTTTTACAAGCAACAGATCAGATAATTAATATCTCACTTTTATATTCAAATCATGTGACATCAATTGACTCCTTCTCACAGGAACTCGCTCTTCCCTGATGATGTCTTGCAAAATAGACTGAGGTATTTTAAACATTATCAACCTCTTGGAATATTCAAAGTGTTTAAAAACAACTTAACATTGTTTAAAATTCAGGAGTTTATAGCATGGAAATAGCTGAGTTCTTCCAAAGGGTAAAATATTTGTATTTCGGCAAAAAGGAAATATACGTGAGACGATAAGCTCAAGTTTTTCTGGAGACAACTTTATGTTCGTATGGTGAATCTCCTTAATATTAGTGTGAAATTGAGAGCAGTATGCAATTATACAATGTAAAAAGGAAAAGAAGCCTTTTAAAATATATGATGTTTAAAGTCCAATAGTTCTATGCAATATTTTCCCAATTTCTTCTCAGAAATGTAAGAATAGTCTTGTATTTCTAATGCATCTGTGTATTTATGTGTGTGTATATATGTGTGTATATGGGTCGTTAAGTACAATTTGTAAACAAAGCTTTCAATTTGATTGTAAACAGAATTTTATTTTAATTTAATAGCTCTGCTAAGATTAATTTTTTAAGTTGTTAAACATTTCTTACTATTTTAGCAAAATAAATATATTGTGGTGATTTTCTTGTATAGGAATCTTTGTTTGCATGCATTATTATAACTTTAGAATAGCTCATTAGAAGTGGAATTCATGGTTCAAAAAACATGAACAGTCTTCAGGATGTCTCTATATGCACTGCTTAGGTAATCTCTCTCCTATGGGTTTAAATAATATTTATACGTGGAAGACCCGACAGTGAAACACCAATCTAGGCCTCTGCCCTAAGATTTTAAGTTATAGATCCAACATAATGATGCCTTCAATTTCCAAAGGAAAAAAAAAGTCATCTTAATTTTTGTAAAAGAAGCATATAGTAAATTTGGAATCATGTTGAATCTCTCCTACTCAAAATATACTGACTTCTGTTTGCCTCATGGAATAAAAATCAGAATCTTTGCAATGTCTTATAAAGCTCTTCGTAGTATGAGGCATTTAATCTCTCTGGTCTTTTTCTCTCATTCAGCCTACTCAGTTCTTTCTGCATTGGCCCCTTGTTTCACTTCAAACATGTCTAGTATGTGCCTTCCCTAGGCACTTTTCAAGTTCTCTTTCCTCTGTCTGGATTGCTCTTCCCCCTGAAAGCAGCACGGTCCAGTCCCACCTTTCTTTCAAGTCTCTGCTCTCATGACACTATCTGAAATGACTTTGGTGACCACCATTTTTAATATGGCACCCTTTACTTTGGCGTATTCTTTATCCTGTTTTATTTTTATTTATAGCCTTTACATCCACCCAGACTATCAGATATTGTTCTTGTTTTTTTTTTTTTTTTTTTTTAATATCCTCAAACAATATCAGCAGCAGGAGGCATGGGCTTTGTCACTCATGTCCAGAGCTGCATTGCCACATCTAGGACATTTTTTGACATAACACATGTATTCTTAAAATATCCATTGTGTTAATTAATGAATTACAAATTTTGATGCATATTAAAAAATAGATTTCTGCAAGTTTGAATCAGTTTACTAAATAGCCAACAATAGTTGAAAGTGCCATTTCAATTGTGCCTTAATCAACATTTATAAGTGTTGCCCTTTCCCTCACCAACTAACCCCCCATTTTTGCAAGGCTGATAGGAATGGAGCAAAGCATAAGGCATTTTTACCTTTTATTGTGAGTAAAGCACTCTGTATAACTGAGACCTTGAGTAATTAGAAAGTTGTGAGGTTTGAAAAGGGGGAAAAATAGGGAGGTATAAAGACAGATGCAAAAGAGAAAGGTAGATTGAAAATAATAAAAAAATAGAGTTGGGGAAGCAATTTTAGCAAAGAACTGGCTAAAGATGGACATTAGGTTTTCACCAATGTTCAGTCCCAAAACATTAATTACTTTTTTGTACATTTTTTTGGAAAATGTGCTCTGAATACTAGCACACAAAATGAAACTAGCGTTTTACTGTGTGTGTGTGCGTGTGTGTGTGTCTGGAAGTAGAGAGAAGACTTCAAATAATGCACCATCATTAAATCTAGATAGTGAGCTAGTTGATTATATTTTCTAAATGAAAAGGTTCATGCAGGAACACTACAGAATTAGCTTCTAATATTAGAATGTGTCTTGACCTGGGTCTCAAAGCTGGAATCCAAACTTTTTAGTTCTAAGTTATTCTAAATTTATAAAACATTTATTCATTGTCTTTTGTACTAAAAAATATTCTCTTTCACTTTCCCTCTGGTGTTTCCTTGTATCCATATACACATTATAACTGGGCAATTCATGAACTAATGATGAGAATGTGCAATAAAACAAGAATTATGATTACTCAAATTCCAAACACTTGAGACTCATTTAAGTAAGATGTTATAAGCATACTTCATTTTATTGCACTTTGCTTTATTATGCTTTCTAGATATTGCATTTTTTACAAATTGAAAGTCTGTGACAACCCTGGTTAAGCAAATCTACTGGCACCATTTTTTCGCAATGTGCTCACTTTGTGTCTGTGTCGCATTTTGATAATACTCAAAATATTTTAACATTTTTCATTATTTTTATATCTATTATGGTAATTTGTGGTCAGTCATCTTTGATGTTACTATTTAAATTGCTTTGAGCTGACATGAACTGTGCCCATATCAGATGGCTAATTTAGTTGATACATGTTATTAATTAATAAATGTTTTGACTACTCCACTTATGGGCCATTTACCCATCTTTCTCTCTCTCTCTCTTTCTCTTCTTGGGTCTTCCTATTCCCTGAGACACAATAAAATTCATATTAGGCCAATAAATAACCTTACAGTGGCCTCTAAGTGTTGAAGTAAATGGAAGGGTCACCTGTCTCTCATTTTAAATCAAAGGTTGGAAATGATTAAACTTAGTTAGAAAGGCCTGTTCAAAGCCAACATGTGAAAAGCTATGCCTCTTCTGCCAAACAGCCAAGTTGTGAATGCAAAAAGAAAGTTATTGAAGGAAATTAAAAGTGCTACCCAGTGAATACACAGATGATAAGAAAGTAAAATAGCCTTATTGAGATAGTTTGAGTGGACCTGATAAAATCAACTTCAGCATTCCCTTAAGGCAAAAATATATTCCAGAGCAAGGCCCTAACTCTCTTCAATTCTACGAAGGCTGAGAGAGGTGAAAAAACTGCAAAGAAAAAATTAAAGATAGCAGAGATGGGTTCATAGATTTAAGGAAAGAAGCCATCTCCATGACGTAAAAGCATAAGGTGAAACAGCAAGTGCTGAAGTAGATCCTTCTGTTAATTATTCAAAAGATCTAGTTAAGATAATTGATACAAGTGACTACAATAAACAACACATTTTTAATGTACATGAATAGTCTTTTATTGGAAGAAGATGCCATTCACTATTTTCATAGCTAGAAAGCAGAAGTCAATGCCTTGTTTCAAAGCTTTGAAGGACAGGTTGACTCTTTTATTGGGACTAATGTAACTGATGATTTTATGTTGAAGCTAATGCTGATTTACTATTCTGTAAATCCTAGGGCCTTTAAAAATGATTTTAAAAATCTACTTTTCCTCTGTTCTACAAATGAATAAACAAAGCCTAGATGGCAACACATCCACTTATCATATGGCTTATTGTCTTTTAAGCCCACTGATGACACTTGTTTCTTGGGGGGGGGAAAGATGTCTTTCAAAATATTACTGCTCATTGATAATGCACCTGGTCACCCAAGAGCTCTGATGGAAATATACCAGGAAGTTAAAGTTGTTTTCTTGCCTGCTAACAAAATATAAACTCTGTTTCTCATGGGCCAATGAGTACATTTCAAGTTTTAAGTCTTATTATTTAAGAAATACATTATATAAGGCTATCACTGCTATAGATATTCTTCTGGTAGATCTGAACAAAGTAAATTCAAACTCTTCTAAACAGGATTCACTGTTCTAGATACCATTAAAGACATTTGTGATTCATGAGAGAAGGTCAAAATATTAACACTAACAGAAGTTTGGAAGAAAGTGATTTCAATCCTCATGGATGACCTTGAAGGGTTCAAGACTTCTGTGGAGAAAGTAACTGCAGATGCACTGAAAATATCAAAAGAACTAGAATTAAAAGAGGAACCTGAAGATGTGACTAAATTTCTGTAATCTCATGATGAAACTTTAACGGATGAGGGGTTACTTTTTAATGGATGAGCAAAGGTCTTGGTGAAGATGCAGTGAAAAATGTTGAAATAACAACAAATAATTTAGAACATTACTTAAAGTTAGTTGATAAAGTGGTGGCATGGTTTAAGAGGATTTACTCCAATTTTGAAAGAAGTTCTACAAAGGATAAAATGCTATCAAACAGCATCTCATGCTGTGGAGAAATCTTTGTGAAAGGAAAAGTCAATTGATGTGGCAAATTTTGTTATATTATTTTAAGAAATTGCCACCCCAACACTCAGCAGCCATCAGTATTAGCTCGATTGTGGAGATCTAGAATGGAATCTGCAATATCCCCAAGGTATGCCTGTATTTGTGTATAATGATATTTTGATTGCTATACACTACTTATTTAATCTTAGATGACTTGCTCAAATAAATGATAGTAGTACTTCTATTGTCTTTATCAGTGATTTGTTCACAGTTTGTTAGGTTTTAAACTATATGAGCCCAATAAGAGACCAGAAGAAGTTTCTTCAGGATTTTGGAAAAAAAAAAAAAGTGAATAGTTCTTGCCCTAATTAGCTGGAAACGAAGGATATTTTTCTCTATAATGCTAAAAACTAACACTGGGTAAAGCCAACATCTCACAAAGATGAAATAAAACACACACACACACACACACACACACACACACACACAAACACACACACAACACACACAAACACACACAGACTTATTGTGTTAGAGGCTAGCCTCTACCCCCATCTCATAAGAGAGCCAAGGAGCTCTTCAGAAGCAACTTGGAACTGAGAAGGAAAGCCAGTACAAACCTCAGCCTTTAAAACTGAGTTTTCATCTAGATGTGTTTGAATGATTTTGGAGTTAAATGGGGATATTATTACTGGCAAGATTATGTCTCCTCACTGCTCAGTGCTTTTGAGACTCAATAAAACATGTTGATAGCAGACATTAAAAATAAAAAACAATGAAATAAATATCCCATATTGTACATAACTGAATTGCAACCACTCAACACATTTTGTAGCATTTGGAATATAAATTAATTATTCATTTTTAATAATGTGTACTCTCCAATAGTTTTCTGCTGATTTCCATATGGCTAGAATTACTATTGATTGCCACACAGATTTATATTAAAGACTTTCAACTATAGTGAAATTATATGGCAAAAATATTTAGTACTAATATACAGTATGTCAATTACTATTAATTGTTAATAATTGAATGTTTTTTAAATACAGGGAAAAATTATTTTAAGTTGTATAGCAAATAGGTAAAAATAAGTTTAAATGGCTTTGATTGATTTAATCATAATTTAAGCATTGTTTTATTCTTCAATAGGATATCAAGAAATGGAGATTAGTTTGGAATTCAAGGACCAGTGGGATCCTGTCTATTGCCTGATCTCACATGTTTCCCGCCAAAATCTTTGCTTCTAAACAAGCAAAGTTTCAAACAGTTTGTTCCTTCTTTTATGTTTTAATTTTCCTTTCTTTTGTTTTCTTATTCTCTTATAACATTTTCCTCCTTTCTAGTCTGACTAGGTGCTATTAATCTATGTCTCCATAGTATCCTGTGCCTATCACTATAATAGATTTTGTCATGCTGCACAGTACTTCCATAATGATTTGTGCTTCTCAGTATAATGGAAGTTTTTTAATGACATAAATCTCCTTAACTGTTCATAGTAAATATTTGCCACACAGTCCAGCATATCAGACAAACTTAATAATTATCTGTTGAATTAATTAATGAGACACCAGTAAACTCACTGTGTCCCCAGAAAAGGGAAATAGTCATGATTTTAATTTTGGTTTCATATAACAACTTTTTTATTATTAAATAAGCATGAAAAATATTATCTAAGCCAACTCCCTAAATGGAATCAATATTACCCTTAAACAATCATAGACAGTGAATGCCAAGTATGTTTTTAAAGTTTATATCACAACTATATTTTATATAAATAATATG